>LUCH01003549.1:38975-55252 GCA_013368495.1 Paragonimus heterotremus
GAGTAATACAGTAGATACAGAGATGTAATTTTCTCTTGAAACTTTGATTTCCAACGGTTATCTATTGGGTTTCATTGACTTTCTCAGCAAACCAAAAGTGGTTAACCCGACAGAAAAGTCTGTTTCAAAGAAACCCGTGTACGGTCAAATGTCATACAAGTAGATAATAATATGCAGTTTATAACGCGACTGTTGACACGGGACATTCATCTGACTTACACTACACGCTGTCGGTCGCAGGAATCCATGCAAACTTCCTCACATTAGATGCGTACACCACAATTGTCCAATTCATGGTGTACTTACCGGCTCACCTGCAGCTGTGGTGTCATTCACATGATCATTTCTTGGGATTTAGAATAAAGAAACAGGTCCCCAAATATATCGAGGACTTAATATGTGGTTTGACTCGACGCGACCCCGCCAGACAGCGCGAGTCAAATCCTCAATCACCAGACACCTGCTGGATACAAGATATGTTGTTGACCTGACAAACGCTTTCTGCGTGTTGAAGCCTCATTACAGACCTATCCCCTTTAAGTAATTCGGGGAGCTGCTTGTCTTGCGCCAATCCGCTCACAACTAACGACTTCAGATTAAACTCATTTGAACAACCGTACTCATAGGGTTACAGAAAATAGTAATCGAGCAATCCATCTGTGCCAGTTGTTCGAAAACGTACTCAGAATCTATCACTTTACGTGGGCACAAAACATTATTTAAAGACGTTTGGTAGACCATTTTGACCTTTAGTTGGTATTAAAACTGTAAGTCACGTAAGATCTTGATAGTTTAACGTGGAATGAAAAAGACAAAATATGTAGACACCACGCAATTGCAACAATATGCCACCAGTTGTCCAGATGAAAATGACAGTCAGCAATCAATGTGTGGACGGCTTTTCCCAGAATCCTTCTACTTAACCCCGCTTACACTCCGATTCGCTATGCGATATATCCCAGTTTGACTTCATTTAAACTAAGCATGAAGCTATTTTAGGGATTTTCATAAATTTGATAACCGAATAAACAAGCGAAAACTCTCCAGATAATGGCTTCGTCACTAAAATTGTGAACCCACAGTGACGTTTACTCATATGTACAAATAAAGCGAACTCCATAAGTAGCGGACATTGGTGAGAGCATGACAAAATCATCCAAACTTGCATCTGAATGAGGCTGAATATCTAAGGATTAAGATATGTGAAACATCGTTAACTGTTTTGTTGTTAGAGAAAACCAGTTTTAATTTACTTAAAAATCGGCTGTATACTAAATCGCATTACGTGTTTACAAAAAGCATGCAAATGGGCGAAAATGTGTATTTCCCACACGTCACAGATTACCAAATTTCTCCCGTTGATTTTCCCTGCCACTCCGATTGAAGTCGAGTTTGTGTTACCACCTGCTGTCACAAGGTTTAATTCAAGCCGGAAATTGTTAAAGTCGGCGACCTGAACCAGAATGAAATACCTGTTTCAACCGAGTCATCTGATAATGGTTGCGATTCAACACAGAAAACTAAGCAGGTTAACTCAGATGATTAATAAATTCCTGAGGAAGGCCACTTGAAGTGGTTGAAACGTACAGTATTACAACTTGCTCGTAACGTTGTGTTATTTTCAACATATTTATCCATGTTCTGATAAATGTTTCGTCTGGATATTTTCAAAACAGCCTAATTTGATTTTGTATGTTCTTTTGTTGAATGCACATCATTCCGCTTAATTTTCCAGCTCATCGTTTTTCATACATAAGTAAGCATTTCTGTAATAACCCTCACTGAATCAGACTAGCCCAAATGTTTACTTCAGCCTAAACTATTTTGACAAATAGATTTTGGATTAAACAAATAACTACACAGAAAACACCGTTGTAACAAATAGCATTTTGGTACAAACACAAAGCCATGTTTGGTAAAGAGAGGTCGCAGGACTGACGGTCAATAAGCTTTGTTTGATGGTCACATGAACATCATTTTTGTGAAAAGGTAATCAGGCAGTAACTGATTTGATATCGTTTGTCCCAAAAGCAGTAGTGGCAAAAAGTCGTTGGGACTAACAAGACGAACAGTTATGGGATGTTTTTGACAAGATAGAAAGCTTTCTACGAAATGATATTCTCCGAATATATTTCAGAACTACCTTCCAGTGTGGAACCAGATCTTTTCCCGTTATTTCTCACGATATGATGCCTGTGGGCTTCTGCTTGTGTTATGTTGCATTATGTTTATTTGTTCCTATGATGTGTTTACTCGGAACTCAATTTAGTGAATCAAACAGATATTCTAAGAAATCTACTGTGTAAAGTTAATGAGTAGTTTCAGCTAACCATCACTTCGTAGCATAGAATCTCATGAAAACAGAATAATGATTTATTTCTTGCCATACGTTTTGTGACAGTAGTTGGAAGGTCTTTCTGCCAATTTCTACAGCAACAGTCTTTAAATTGAATCAGGTTTTCTATGAATACTCTAACACTTTGGTATGTACCTATCGGTAGTTTAAAATCTAGCTTACTTCCACAGGGTCTCTAGTAGTGCCAGTTACATTTATTGTACTATGGTGTACAGGCTCCGGTGTGATTCACTTTACTGGGGCTAGTAGAGTCAACATTGTTCTTGTAGTTTAAAACAGTATTCGTATGATTGGCATAATTGATTTCTAGGCCTGTTCTGACCGTATGATGGCTGTTGGTGTTTGTTAAGGCTGTATTCATAACGTTGGTGACCACCTTGATGGAGTATATAGGACGACGACCAGAGCAGCGATAGGTTTTCACCTCTCAACTGCGTACCACAGTGATTGTTTGTTTTGTAATACAAAGATTTTCGAAAATCTTTCTTCAGTAGAAATATGTTCATATTTGTCGTTGATGAAACGTCACTAACTATTTAAAGGCTGCTCGACCTCGTTGAGATTTGCTTGAAAACTGTTGACATTATGGAATTCTGCCTGTTCATGTTGACTCACTTTGAAGCTGCTAAAACAGAAACTCAACTCAATAGAAACGCCGAACGGCGATGAGTAATTAAATCCGATTAAACTAACCAAAAAATAACTCAAGTGACAAAACAGCAGACAGCAGTCGGGTGAGTACCACACGAGGTGAATCGTCAACAAGAATTGTCTTCAACGGTGATCAGATGATTCGGGCCTGGCGTGAGGTTTGCATTGCTTTGTTGTCTGGATGACTTGCTACTTTCAGAACAAATGTTTTAACTAATTTGGCCAGAGTGGTTGTTTGTTATCCTCAGCTTAGCTCAACAACTTCGACACTATGCGAAACACCCATCATGATAAGCCATAGCCGATAAGTAAAAGACCGTTAGAAGCAGCAGTTGAAGTTTGTCACAGTAAACATCTGTAGTTTGTGAGTTGGTCTCGCTGGCGAAGGTGACCTTTAAATCATGATTCATATGGCTGTCAGATGAATGGTTCAAACTAGGACAATGCACTTTAAATTGCTTGGTTTTTATGCAGACTTTAACCAAACAAGTATGGTGCGCAACGTACATTTAGCAAAATCGGCATCAGTGTGCAATGCTGACAAATCACTTCGAAAATTCTAGCATATCAATAGTGTGCCGTCCTCTTTCGTCCACACAGGATACAGATACTTGAAGCTGAATAAATTACATTCAACCAGAGAAGGATTTCAATTGCCTTGTTATAGTCATCTGCTTCTTAAGAGTAAAACCGTTCAGGCGCGGTAACCTCCTTACGCCACTACAGATAATTCACTATCTCTACCACTTCCTTACAGCAAAGTACTCGTAGTAGTAGCTACGAAAAGACCTTTTACACACTTAGTTTGCAGTTTCATTTTGATGTAAGCTCACTTAATATCATTAGTGTTGTTGTGGTTCATCTGGAGGATATACTGAACGCACATCTGGTCATAAAACGAGATTCAATAGGTAAACATTCTCATAACTGTAGCAAAAATTTCCGTATCACTTAGCAATCTTTGTGTGTGTCAGTTTACTTTAGCCATGTATGAACATAAACACTAGTCTGAAGATTTTTGAAGATCTCTTCAGGTTAAAAACTATACGCTAACATAACTACGTACTGATGATGTCACCTCGTTTGATGATGAAAAGTTTGCAACAGAATTGCCAAGCTCGGCGAACATACCAATGCCAAAACCACCATCCCCAGCTACGAACACCACCACCATTGTTCCCAACCATCCGAAACCAGTCAGAAGAGATTAGAAGCATGGTTGCCTTGTAATCTGCTACGTCAAAACGAGTTGTGAAAGACAGTAAATCATCCTCAGTATTGCCATCAGGCCTCGCTTTAAGAAAATTAGACAAACTTGTTTAATAGTAATCTTTTTACTCAGGGTTTTTTGGCAATAACTCATTGTTGAAGTTACCGAACTGTGTCTTAATAAATTGATGACATTTCTCTAGCAAATTTGTAAAACCTCAGAATATAGTTTGTACTTTGTGGTTCTTTTACATCTCAAACTGTATGAAACTTAACATTTTAAAAACACCTGATCGTTTTTGAATGACCCACCCTTTTACATTTGAACGAGAAAGCTGAGCGCGGTTCAGAATGACCATTTAAAACTCACTGATATCTTATACCACTTCGGATTTCATGTTGTTATTTGCCGCACTCAAGCAACGGTCATATTGTCAAACATATGTTGTTGTCGACCGAAATTGATTGAACAGAATGCAATCAGCGATCGATATGACTTGTTGGCACGGATCATGCCAACTAACTCCATCCGGTCAAGTTTTCCCATTAGCTTAAGAGACATCTCGCGTAAGCTCTTCAATGCAGTGAGCCGAGAACAACAAATCTGCTTATGAATTTCCTCTTTCTGGTAGTTCCTTTTTGAATCAATGACGTGAAAGATTGTACTGAAGAAGTTTAAGAGTTAATATCAACCACTTCTCAATGTTTAATCGCCACAAATATATCATCGCTTGCAGCGACTCCTATTGGTTTGTAGGGTCTTCACAACTGCTTTCTCGTAATAAAATAACATCTTTTCACTACTTATTTAAAGTACAGCATTAAAGTTGATACCTGTTGGCAGATTTTCCAAGTTAGTTAAGTCTGGTTGGACAGTAAACATTCTTTCAATCAAGAAACGATAACCGTAAGCATGTAACTTTGCAATTTCATGCAATTGTACCTCCTGAACATTACAGATATTATTATGATATTACTATTTTCATCTTCAATAGGAGCTTCTTCCACAGAATGTTTTATCTCCAGCAAACATTTTCATATTTAAATTGAGAATATCGTTATCACATGAGTCTGACTATTTCAGGAGTTCAGTTGGAAGTAGCACCCGGAAAACCTAACGATCGTGAACAACGTTGGGCTGGCTTTCTGAAGGCTTGGGGAGAACCTGCAGGTGTACTATATAATCTATGTTGGAGAGTAAGTATCTGACATGTAAACTTATTTTGATACTGCTGAAAACAGGTAATTTACGGACAACATATTAACCAAACAAGTAGACTATTCTATGTCGTTTTTTTTATGCTTGTTGCCTCTGCGAGTGAGCAGAGGATTTTGCATTATGACAGATGTAACTGGTTATACCTCTGCAGCAAAAATTATTTTGTAATGTTAGTTTGTCTATAAAGGTATTTAATGCAACATACCGGTCTTCAAAAAGCAAGAGGCGATCACAATAGACCACCTTCAGAAATAAAGTTTCCTTGGATAAGCAAAAATGCATGTAGAGATTTAGTTACGTTTAGCATGCACTTAATGGTTTTTTATTTAGGGTTCTCCATTTTTGGTGTCGTTAGCTGTTACTGTGTCTATTTTAAGACTCATTGAAGCACACTTTGGGAAACATTAGATAGCCTTAGGCCGACAAGTGTAATTTACATGACTGTATAGTTAAATTACACAACCGCTTATATTCAGCAAAGTTATTTCTACAGTTGATCATAGTTATGTGATTACACGATTTATGCCCGATTGCATCATAAACAATAACGAATCTGAACAAAGAAATCTGAAGATACTGCCCACCCATATTTCTCTGCTTCAAACTGAACGGTGCTGTATTCCATCTGCATGTTTGATACAAAGTGCATCCAAAAATTCTAAACTGCTTTTCCGTTCAACTTTCACGAGTAAAAACAGGTTAGAGTGAATATTAATCTAAAAAGATAGAAAAGAAATCAAAATGATCGGCATCAGTAAAAAGTAAGATAATATCATCGTATTGTTAGTAAAACAACAATTCAGCTTTACAGTCCTGGACTTACAGCTTATTCAATCTTAAGATATCCTCCAAATTTAGGTCTAAGAGACTATTCACAGCAACTCTGTTTGTATGCATGTTACAGTTTCAGGTGTTCTCAGTGGTCATGTGTGCTGAGGTCTCCGTAACAGAACAAACATAACTCCCACTGATTACAGATTAAACATCGGTCGCAGTTAGTCAGTGTCTTTGCATACAGACAGTCCGATTTTCGCACCTGTTAAGGCTTCCAATAGTGAATTTCCTTTTGACGGCAGGGAGTTAACGTTCAGTCAGGGTGCCACAAACGTCACAACAGACAAGAACGAATTATTGGTAAATGGATTGAGAATAACACAACGTTATGAGCAAGTCGTAATACTCTACGTTTCAACCACCTCGGGTGGCCTTCCTCATTTGTACAAAATTTGGTGCGGATATCTTACAAGGACGAATTATCATACCTAAACTTTTAGTCACTGTTGCCTGTGTGTAATGACCAGGTTACTTATTCGTCTAGTTAGGAAACGCAGTAACTGACATGTTAACGCCAATCGACAACTCTGCTACTATAACTTCCAACACAGGCCGAAGTTCCCGATCTGACTGAACGTGCTAAGGTGACATTTTAGATTACAGGCAGTCGTTGACAGTCTGCTTCCAGCGATAGTAAAATACACTGACGCTTACTTCCACCATAGTGGAGTTCATCATTATGAATTGTCTTCTCCGCAACACAAACAAATATGACTGGAAACTTTTTAGTCACTTTCACTGAATTACTACGGCTAATTTTCCAAACACAAACGGTTGAACGGAATTTATCGATTAACGGTAGACCGCACCATTTGATACATTCGAGTTTCAATTGCGTGACAGCAAATTTAACTGAATAATTTGAGTAAAAAAGACCTTTTTTCATATAAGACTCATGGTCGTTGAGTTATACCTTCTAATATCCAGCTAAATGGCTGTTTCACGTAACAGTCATCCAACTATGACAAATCATTCTGCGCCTCGGCCGTTTTACTAGTTTAGTGGCAACTGAAATTATCGTTATAGAGGAAGAACGAAAAGTAAGCCATTAAAGTGGACAAACTAGAAAATACGACGTCCATAGTTAAAAAACAGCGCCACAGAGACAGTCACTTAAGCCTGTTGAAAGAAACCCGACGTCTTTAAATGTCGAACATACATTAAAGAATAGTGTACCAAATCAGGTAATTCAACATTTTTACCCAATCAAAAAACCGAATTTTCTTTATCACGAATGCACCTTTTATCAAGAGTATAAACGTCAAATACTTCATATCGATAGTGTGCTGACTCAAGCCCTACACCAACCTTTCCAGGGTACTGACAGCGCTTTCGCCTACCGTGTATTTTTTATTAGGACAACACAATCCATGGAAGTAACCGATCATTACTGCTGTTTATTCAGTAAACATAGAATGTTTTCTTCTTCTTGAAACATAGGACATTGCGTAATATCCGTGTCCTTGCAGTTTTAGTTAACTGGATGAAACAGTTCTTATGCTTCATTCTATAGATATTTGAGTAAAGAATCATCGGTTTCTCTTTTACTGTGTGTTTTCTAACCTATATGCGTCATTTACATTACCTCTAGTTACGTATTCTGTTGGAAAAAGAGCTTCCAAATCATTACGAATCGTTGATGGCTTGTTCTCAAAGTAATCAATATGAACCCCCGGATTCAAATACCGCAGTATGGTTGTATTTCAAACGGGAACGTGGAAATTCAGCGCTCAATAGTCAATGTCTGAAAAACCTGGAAAACGATTTCTCAACGCGTCTAACTTCGCCACCAGGAAATAAAAACAATTATGCTGTAATCGTTAAAGGTAAGTATCCAGTTTTCACTCACAACCATGAGTTAAAATGTAGCGGAGTAATTTAAGAAAATTTCTATTAACAAACTAGGTACAGTTCGAAAGCGAACAAATCATTTTAGAAATTAATTTGCGACGGGTATAATATTAACTGATCTAAACACACCCAAAACTTTCTTCAAAATCAGACATTCTAGACTAAGTAAGACTCAGTGTATCACAAAATGGTAGTCAACGGAAGAATGGGTGATGGCTTCCGCACTATGAATCTGACAGAGCTTTTAGAGAGGGCAATGGTAGTTGATGTTCTGCAATTCTGGCCGTTATAAAAGAGGCAGGCAATGACAACTGCAATGCTTGAATATGTATATATATATTAACGGATAACGTTAGCTAACTTTCACAAGTAGCAGAAAAGAACGATCACTCTAATGAGTGCGGGTCTAGCGTGACAGAACACATTTAAATTATGCTTCTGGATAGAGTCGAAGAGGCGAACTAAAGTTGCACTATTGTGGTGGATTGTCAAACCGGAGGGGCGAGTATCCAAACACCCGGCGGAATGCCTCAACGCGAAAGGGAGGCACGTCCACAAACCCGTGACCATCGGATGGCGGACAACAGGGGCAATCGGATGAGTCATCGCTCGATCAGATCGGACCAACGGGCGAGACATGGCACGCAAAATAGGATGGACAACCAAATCGGAGGTTCGATTATTCCAACACTCGGGGGAATATCTCGAGACGTTCGTGGAGGACAGTCAAAGTGGATAGATGGGGGACAACACGAGGGACTGAATGAACCATCGCTCAACGGAATCGGACCAATGGACGAAGATTGGTTGGCGGAAAACCCACGGATAGAAGGATCCGATCACCCACATAAACCACGCAGAAGTGCACACGATGCGTGGGCGGAAACCTCGGGGTGTAGTGGACTAGAATTCTGACTCAAACGCGAGCGCGCGCGTAGCATGTGAACCAGCGTTTTGGACAATATAGTTTCTGCATTACTGGAAGCCTTTTCGCTACACTATGATTCGTTTGGTATCAGCAAACAAGACGATGTATTGACATTCTTCCCGAATTTTGCGGCAACAATTCTGTAGCAAATTAATGACGAAGTTGAACGTGGTAAGCCTCTAAGACTGGTTGTGAACTGCTGCTGTCGTATCAAACGGTACAATACTTTATGTATGTCAATAATCTCAAAGTTTATTTTGCTTCACATTGTGTTAAACAGTACACAGCCCATATGTAAATTAACTATTTTCTATTCATCTGTAAAATACGCGAGCATCCTTGTTCATTTCGTTTATTATATTGAAAGTAATCATGCTTAATAAATACTAACATAGACCGTCGTTGTCCATGATATTAAGATAAGCTGATCGTACCTGTTCGTTTGTACGTACATCGATAGGATCTTTCATTCACAAAACACGTGACAAATCGTCCAGTTAATTCGGGCGGTAAGATAGATAGCGCACTACTGTTATTCAGATAAACAAACATGATACACTGCGGTAGGACACGGAATGTAAGTCATAAAGTGAGATACAGTTCATTTGTTTATGGTCCAAATATAGTTTATGGAAATCAAATAATTGTTAGAGTATCAAACAATTTCGAGTAGAAATTGGTGAAGGAAACCTAGAAGTACGTCAAATTCGGAGACAACAGCATACTACTGTGCACTCATAAGTAGAGCGAATTAGGTAAACCCTTGGTTAAGCAAAAAGGTGTTAAGACCAAAAGAGTTGTCGGTTTCGCAATGGTGATGACTACCTCATTTGAAGCCTGTACACTGTGAATTTTCTGATTCAAATCACTTAATGAAGGCTCTTCGAGCGGGTCGAGACGTCAAGAAACCAATGACTCCTTTGTTTTTTGTAGATGAGACCCAGCTGTGAAAAGTCAGGGCTTCGGCTAGATTCGAATCAGCTTAACCAAGGAACTGCTAAATAATGAGCATCAACACAACACACAATAGGTTTTCCCATTTCCGTTCTGTTTATGGTTCGGAAGTGCTAAGTGGAGCTTATGGTAAATGTGGAATTGGACGACACATAGACAAGTAACTTTCTTAACCACATTTTTGGGACAACTTTCATGCATTCTATTAGTTCAGTGCGTAACAGTTCAGCGTAATCGATTGAGGGTGATGTTCATCAAGGCAACAAAGTTTATATCAAAGGTCAATCCGTGATCGGTAAACATTGCATGATAGTAATTAGTATAATTCAAAACTAACGTCATGAACTGAATTTATGCTTAATACGTCAAACCACCGCAAAAATTGTATCAAACGCTCAGTTAGTTAATGCCCTACTGACGATTTCTTCTCTGCTTACTTCAAACTACTCATGGTGAAATCAGTAAACACAATTAGAAAACACCAACGGACAATAAGAGACCAGAATTATATGCTGCATTTTAAAGTCGAACTTTACACAGATTTACGTAAAAGAACATAATAAATACCAAATACAGCATCCACTCATATGTATATTAAGGTTTCTGTGGAATAATACATGTGAAATCATCACATTTGTATCATTCAACTGGAGTATTTTCTAAAGTATTTTGGTTATTTATTTTAAATATCTTTCAATGCCACATTATTGCTAATTTCTTTCCATTTTTTAGTTACTGTTGGTAGAAGCGATCTACTGGGTATGTCATAAATTCATATCATGTGTTTCCAACTATTGGGTATGAACCACGACTCTTACTTATACATATATTATATAACAAAATACTGGACACAACCATGAACATCGTCCCGGTTGTCCTCTCCAATCTCCAATCGTTTCAAACTTTACAACGTCTTCAGTCTGTGTCATTTCCCATCAATGTTGAAGGGACAAGTGTTATGAGCACTGCTGATGCATTTTGTTTTGTGTCTAAAGTTTATACTCCTGAGTAAATAGTTCAGCAAACAAATAAACATCACAATACTCAAAACATCTAAAAGCATTATCAAGTCTTGATATTCGACCGGTCAATCACGTCACTATCTGACCCTTCCATAACCGTCGTTCTTGACGGTTTCATGATCAAGAAAGCAAGTAGGTTGCTACAACATAGTGTGTTTTACCTTACTGCTGGTGTGGAATCAGTACGTTTGAAGGGGACAGGTTAACTTTCTTTGGTACATATAACTGAAGGCAGTGAGCCACATTTGGTAGACATGTAGTGCGCAGAAGTATTCAGCACACCATCATCACCAAGGAAGTTCGAGCGATATATTTTCCCTGTTTATGATAAGTTCGGAAATGCTACAGTACGGTTATCTGTTTGGTTCCTTCAGCAACATCATACTTTTCAAAACTCGATAGGCTCTTAAACAAGCTGTGGTATAGATATATACTCGCTTATCAGCATTTCCCATATTGCAGACAAGGTGACATTGCTGAAGGATATAAAACGAACATACAAGAAGATTTTCGCTGAATCTGTCAGTAAACTTATAAATATATATACATATTTATTTAGACCAGTAACCTTGCTCTTCATTAGTACAATTGATTGTTATATGCTGCCGCTTTCATACGGTATTGAGAACTTTCGAACCACAGAGGAACACTTTGTATGATATAGCGAATTGATGAAGAGTTTGTGGACGAATATTCATTTTTTGTTAAATTGTTCTCCAAAGAAAGTGTATTAAGCTCTTCTAAACGATGAAGATCTTCGTAGAGTTTGCCAGCTCACAGTATCGCCAAAGTGTCTAACCTTGACAACAGTAGAAAGAAATGGCTGGTCTTCATCTATGTTGAGGAATATGCCAGTGCATTTGAAGTTGAATGGGAATACGTGACAAGTGTTATATTACGATTCAAGGTCTTTCGCAGTGGCGGCCTTTTTGGTCAATTGTAACAGACCCACACGTTTTGTTCGCATTTAACCTGCATGCATTATACACAGAATGATCTGTCTAACACGTGAAAAGTCAACCTCCGAATTCAGTATGACACTGCACATTTCTCGACAAAATTGCAAATAACATCTATGGTTGAACATAGATGGAGAAACGATCTATGCAATGCAGTTGAACCATAATACATATCAGCATACTATATAGACAGATAATACCATCAAATGGTAATGAAAAAATACTTTTACTTCACGATAAAAATGGGCCTGATCAGTAAAAAACTGTCCCGAATTTTGCCGAAGATTGGATCCGAGAGTGTTATTTTGGATAAGTGATAGGCTTGTATTGGATCGTCGCCTTGGTTACGGGCTCAGTCGCTTGACCCAAAACTGAGATGTCAGAAGAGAGGCGGCTGCACCGATTATTGGACGGATGAGACGGGACGAGACAAGAAGCTCGAGATTTATAGGACAAAACAATTATCTTAGATTGCCGACAGACACAAAACGAAACAAATGAGGCAGTCGTATTTGACTGTCAGAGAGTAAGAACAAATCACTTTACAGGGGACATCAGAAGGCAACGCAAGAAAAAACACTGTCCAGATAGCGCACAGTCTTTCGACCGCACACTTGCAATCTGATTAGCTGAGTGGGAGTATACCACCACCCACGACCATACCATCCGAGTTGGGCCGGCCGATCGATGTGGCGTGATGCGTCCTGGCTGTCTCGTTAGAAGATTCTCCTCCAACCAGTTTGGGAAGTCCGTGGGAATACGTCTGACACGAAAACCAAAAATGTGCCAAAAACTTATTACAAGAAAATTTGAGTTGGATCTGCAATTATTAATTATAAATTATACGGAAACAACGTTTGAGAGGTAGACCGGGAAAGTTAGAAGTCATGTAGAACTATATGAACTTCTTCGTCAAAGAGTCTTCTAACGAATGAAAGCCTTGTGAATACATTCAACGTTTCTTTCTTCGCAATACCAAACTGAAATTTGTCGAGATAACTTGGTCCATTAATGACTGCTCAGGTGAGAATCTATAACCAGCTACTGCTAAACTCCGATTTTCTCCCATAGATGTATTATTGATCTGACTGTGGGCGTTTCTTACGTTTCTGCATTTGACCACGATACTGAATGACTTAGATAGACTTGCCGGTTTCCTTGAAACAAGTGCCAATGTCTTTCCTCTAAAGGTCAGTCTGACAGCGTTATCTGGATGACCAAGTATTCAGTAATCACTGGATAACTTCTGTCTGCGTTCGCACAGAAAAGCTTCAATCAAGTTTTGCTGCTATCGAAATCTATTAGTTGAGCACATCATTTTCAAGGATACCAGCGCCGGGCATAAACACCAACCACAATGTCATGGGAGAGCCTTGTTAACCATTGCGCTGTTCATCTCAAAATAAGCAAGAACAAATTAGCACAACCATATTTGTATACAAGAATTGTTCAGATTGCCCAATCACTTCAAGAGATAACACTGACTTTTCTGATGATCACATATTACTAATCAAGATAACCTCACCCGCATCTACAATTTCCAACCGGAAAACAGAAGATTATTCATGCTGCATCACCTTTGTGATCAGTCAGTTCGACTGACAAATACGCCCGTTGTATCAGAATTCCTCTCGTTCCCATCAAGTGAACGTAACCTATTGCAGTATGCCTTCATATGTCATAAAAACGACAAAATAGCGAACAAGAATTGTTTTCTGTGTTTGATCATCAGCTAATTATAACACAATAAATATGAAAACAGTAACTGAGATGAGTAAGAGAAACCGTCAATAGAGGTTATGGACAGCGTGGGTTATCAGTTACGTAATGACTGTTCCAATTCATGGGCTTGACTGATTGTGGGCCAGGGTAGATTAAGTGTCCGCACGAATTTTTGAGCACAGGGGTCAGGATTGCGGGATCGGATACTAATGCCTTCGGAAATGGTCAACATTCGGAATCTCACCATCTTTGATCGATTCCTTGGCATAAGCTGTGCTAGACTTCCTACAAGAAGTGTTCATGTAGAATGACTACCCAATTCGTTTCATTGAGAAGGCGATGCAGGCGGTAGAGTTGGAATTTAGGTCTCCTTCTGCGAATAAGAAACTCACGTTTCTCAGTCTTCCTTTCATGGGTGATCCTATGGCCTAAATCATCCCGAAAAAGCTGAGAAAGTCAGTCAAATCAACCTACATTGCCGCTCAATTGTGCGTGAGTTTCCGCTCAACATCCATTATCATGTCACAACTCAACGACAAACTTTCTTGTTCTACAACCAGCTGTTGTGTGTACCCATTTGTTTGCTCGTGTTGAGCGTCATACACTGGTCGTACTACAAGGCGATTGTCTGACACAGTGCGTGAACATTATCTTGCGTGGTTGAATAATGATGTGGTTAAAACCGTTACAAGTGCTATTGTTGCTCATTTGACTGACTCTAATCATTTTGCCAGTAAGAAGGACGCATTTTAGACGGTCTACCGAGTGCAAATGAATACAACAAAAAAGGTGAGATTCCGAATGTTGACCGTTTCCGAAGGCATTAGTATCTGATTCCGCAATCCTGACCTCTGTGTTCAGACGAAGTTCGTGCGGACACTTAATCTCTCCTGGCCCACAATCAATGAAGCCTGCGATTTGGAACAGTGATTGCGTAACTGATAACAAACACACTATCCATAATCTTTATCGACTTTTTTCCTGACTCCTCCCAGGTAATGTTTTTATATTTATCGTGTTGTAATTAGCTGCTGATCAAACATGGAAAACAAGTCTTGTTCGCTACTTTGTCGTTCCCATGACTTCATTGGGTACTTTCAAGCGCTTTTATATGTCACAGAGTTAACGAATTTAATTCAGTAGTGCAACGCTATTATTCATCAATGTACTTGTGAGATTAATACCAACATTTATCAGACATTGTTGAAAACGCTCTGGTTACTTACTGGATGACTTGACTTCATTTGGGGAGATTCCTACACACATAATGCATGAGTAAATGGATTGAAAGCTAACCTGACAGAGGTTTTCTCTTAAAAGGACAAATGGAATACGTAGTGCCACCGTTTTTATCATGACGACTCAGTTTAAGTTTAACATCTTTTTGTAGCAAGCACTCAGTGTTGTAGCTGAATTTTACTAATTAATAAACTTGTGTTTACGTCAGAG
This sequence comes from Paragonimus heterotremus, assembly GCA_013368495.1. Taxonomy (NCBI): domain Eukaryota; kingdom Metazoa; phylum Platyhelminthes; class Trematoda; order Plagiorchiida; family Troglotrematidae; genus Paragonimus; species Paragonimus heterotremus. The sequence goes on from LUCH01003549.1 coordinate 54,130, forward strand.
TAAGGAGAGAACAAAAAATATGAAAGGGTGGACTAGTTTTGCATCAAGTAAGATCTATACCTGGTGTTGCTGACTTTCTGGGCCTGCTAGTCAGTTGATGTTAGGCGCTCAGTCAACCTCGCAAACACCACCTCTATACCTCCGGGCTTAGGAGAAGCCAACCAAGTTGCGGTACAAAACCAGACGACACAGCCCATAATCTTCGAATTTCTTCTTAAACTAGTGAAAATGGAATCAGTAGTAAGAAACTAGTTATAATTGGTTGTGGGCGGAAACTAACTTCAATATGATTTAAACACCCTATCCCTCAAAAGAACAAGACGACGTAGTAAATATGCTTATACACTGCACCACCCAGGATTGACTGAGCGTTCCTGCATTCCATTCGATGCAAACTGCAGAAGTGAAACGTCAAAATACGCAAGAGATAAATTTTTAAATCAGAGTGTATTGTTCAAGTCAGCTAAACTGAAGAACAGTGATTTAACAGATGACAGTGCAATGTGCAACAAGTGTTTAATGTGTTTGAACATGACTGAACATATTCAGAGTCTAGTAAATCCATTATTAATCGGTAGAACCAAACGCGTGATGAACAAACCCCATTTCTTGTGTGGTTTGCATTTGACGTCCTTCGGCTAACGTCCGCCTCCATGACTGACGCGAATACACTCCCACTTGGGCATATTACTCTAACTCTAAAGTACCTCTCCGCCACACGCGTAAGAATATTTAGTCGGGAAGTGAAAGGTGAAATGGAGAGGCGAGTGTTAACAGTCCGCTGATTTCGAGATTGGTAAATAATTGGACCCCATGGAAAACTGGCTGATCAGTGGAAACTGACCACTTTTCACGATTAGGCAAACATGATTGCACTTGGAAGAATACTTGATGGATGTTACTTTAATTTTGACATTTGTGTAAAACACTCCTTTTGCCCATTTTTACATCATGCGTCCACTAGTTGCTGATGTACTTCGTCGATTTTATCAACCGTATCATCCACTTTGTACTGGATCAATACGTTTGAAAACGGATGGTAGAGATCTGTTTCTATTTTTGCTGTAAATCGCATATCATTTTCAATACAATCACTTTTCCACTGAAATATGTATTTGAAACA
>LUCH01003549.1:57156-69515 GCA_013368495.1 Paragonimus heterotremus
AAAAAACTGTTGGTGAACTTGACCCTTCCCTGGACCTAGTAACTTATCTTAACCCGCCCATTGATTATCAACCCCCTGAATTGTTTGGTATAAAAAAAACCGATCCATGTTATTGTAAATTTGGTACTGATGAGTCAATACGAAATGCCTGCATATACCAGGTTTCGTGTTCTAACTGTTTTGTTCAATTGTGTATTTGTTGTTAGCAGCTGATGATCACAGTAGTGTCGGATGTGTGCCTTCGATTAGCCAACCAGATATATCATTCCTTAGAAAAATATGAGGGTGATAGGAGCGTTTATAAATCAGGCGCATTATAATCAATCGTTACTTTTCCCCAGATTTACCCTTGTAAAATTCAAGATGCGTAACGTTCTCAATAATATTGTTGTGGAACCATATTAACCGATTGTAAGAGCTCATGTTCTGAATGAAGTTCGTGCGATTTCACCATAACAAGTGTTCATATATAATAATTCAATATTATGGTATCACGGTATTATACTAAGCTTGTCAACAAATGAGATAAAATTCCTTCATAATATAAAACAACACATGATGAACTCAACAGTGTAAGAGCAAACACTTTTGGAATTATGCGCTTAAAATTATGCTGTCAAGTACTCTCGTAAGCAGCAGTAATGTGTTTTGGTGATTGCCAGTTTCATAAATTTACAACTCATTTCCCGTGAAATGCAATTGTTGAAAGAACTGACTGAGTTACTAACATGTTGGCCCAAACCAACTCTAGGGTATAGGTTACTCTGTGTTGTAAGTTGTACAAATATGCGGAAAAAAATGTAGCAAGTTGACGGTATAACCTAAAGATAAATGAAATACACTGTTTGAACCACACTACTGTAGCATTAAATGCTATTTTCACTGGAGAAAACTAAGATTTCATATGACCAAACATTTGCCTGCGGCTTATCGGAAAAAAAGTGTTATTTACTGTAAGCCGAATTAATACAGGACGTAAAGTGAACACTTTCAACAACCTACTCTATGTGTAATTATCCTAAAAACTATTTTCCATAATCTACTGTATTGAAATCAAATATTCTTCAAACGAATAAACCCATCAGTCTCACTTTGTTCATGCTACACCAGTCACTACAATTCAGTCTGTAAATGTTGTCGGAATTCCGTCATGCCAACAAAGAGATATCCCAGTGTTGAATGGGACACTTGCCTTATCTTTCCCAGTGTTGTTAAGACACATAACTGTGAGACTGTGTTCTTTATATCACAGTATCCATAAGGCATTCCTTCCTACAATTCTTGAAAAAGATTATTTTGCCATTGGTGATAACAATGATAAAAATGATAAATATCAATGTGATGATGAATAATTGGAATATGAAAATAGCCCTACAGTGATGTAATATCACTAGTAAACATCAACAAACATTTTGTTTGAAGCCTTTTATAAACTAATGATTATTTTGCTCATCAACATTCACTGTTTTTTTCTTCTAATGATTGCATAGGAAACAGAAGCTTTGGCTGGATATACAATAACGGTTTCAAACCGTCCTCGATTCCACTCGTTGCAAACTTGACTTCCTACGAACCGATGGCTTTTCAAGTTCAAAATGATGTCAGTCAACTTTGAAGCAATTCACAGTCATAATATTTCAGTAAATCACACATAATCACACTGATGTCAACACGCTTTTATTATTTGAATTGTTTTGTTAATGAAGCTGGTAATTTAATTATTGTTGTATGCCACCGTGGTATGAATACCACTTGCCCATTTGTGAAAATTAACTAGGTGCATGTAACCGGTTTTAAGTTGCAAACACACTTCATTTATGCTCACTCGGTGAAAGTGTGAAACCAAACATCTTATGGTGGGACCACCAGTTGTCAAAAGTTGCAGTCCAGTAGCTTATCTTCAAAGTGTTTTATCTCCCAGATAAGTTTCAGTAGACGCCATAGTTTTGTTCACATACGAACAGCACAGATTGGCTAAGCGCACACAATCAGTTTGTACCGAGTTCTTGCATTATATAACGTGCCAGATCAAGCTTTTGTAAATTCTTATATACGGCATTCACTCAGTCTGAGATAAACGTAAAATTGAGTCTACAAATGGCTTTATACACCGCTAACGATCCCTAGTGCCTGTTAATTAGAAAATCTACTGAGTTAGTCACTGGTAATCAGTCAGATGCTTACACATTTGTCTGTCATCTATATTTTCATTGTTGTTTACAAGATGCTTTCATTTTCTCTGAAACAGTGTAGTTTGCAAATCGAACAAACGTGTTTAGAGTGGATAAGACGAACTTCAGGTCATTATTCACGTTGCTTTCGTCATCCCGTACGAAACCTTTGAAATACTACATCAACAGATGTTTCCATAACACTAGGCTGAGTTACGTCACTCCAATAAATAATTCAAACGATTTATCTAGAGGTAAAAATATTTGTACTAATGCTGCTCAAGACAAAGTTGGTATCACTGACCAGTCTCTAACAAACTTGGAGTCAGTCATAAAGCTATCCAACAGGTTTCACTGAAACGTTCGGCTACGTGCGAATAAGCCTTCAAGCATCACATATAAGACACGGTCAACAATTGTGCAATACGTGCTCACCATCAAACATGAACCTTCTCAATATACCGGTATGGTGCAATGAATAGGGCTCCAAAGAAATAATCAATGACTTCCAAGAAACTGTCACACTTTTTGAATAAATCTTGCATAAAATGAGCTTCTTCCTAACAAGTAGGCACTACTTCAGTTTTTGCATTGTACTACCATAACGTATTAGTAATATTTAACTCCCACAAGTCAAGGTCAGACAGCATGACTGAAACTAATTTACTGCGTTCGTTGACAAACATAGATGGTGACTCGGAGAGGCGTATTCGAGTTTGGTGTGCTATTAACAATCCCAGTCTGTTCACATAAGGTCGCACTATTTGGAGGGAAATTTGCCATTTATATGTATACAAAAATACCAGAGAATTTGAAGACATAAGTAAGATTTTCTTCAGAGAACCGAGAAGATCGTCTGCCTGTGTAGGTTTTATACACATAGAAACATAATATGCAAATCTTAAACAAACGGCTAACTGAAGTGTGCAATGAACCAGACCAATAACGTCACAACATTAAATTGCAGTATAGAAGTGCCCCGTATGTCTCTTACTTGTGATATCTTTCCTACGATCATTCTCATCTCTTCCTTCTTTGCCATGTAGTTTAAAGCGTATTGGGTACCAAAATTGGAAACGCATGAAAACTGGAAACACTTTGAAATGGAATTAATCCCACCAAAACTCCGCCTTGGAACATCCCGAAGAGATTATTACCTGGCGCGAATAAATGTATTTTATGCACGGGTGAACTATAACAGTGCATTTTGGATGAATAGCAAAGTGTCGAAGGATTCACATCGACAAGAAACCATTAGGTCACAATATCCAAGTCAGCAATTCTACATGAACCGCATCCAATGTGAGTAATACAGATTTCACGCAAAACAGTGGTTGTTTACATGAGTATATTGATGCGATAGAATATATTTTGAATAAAAAGTATATAACGTGTCATGAACATTACGATGGTGACTGTTAGGAGTTATTTCAATCATTCTGAGAACCAATAGCTCCCACAAGTGTTTTTCACGTGGTACGTTTATCTTGGTTTATTACTTGTACACCATTCGTTGAATGGCTTTCGTTAACAGATTAGTCAGAATGGTATATTTTAATTGAATTTGCATGTATGACCAAAAATCAGTTACTAACGTTACAAAAGTCTTGGAAATGATTGTCCTTTTGATTGTGTGGAGTTTACTTAACGTCCACTGTTCAGATATTCGTCATTATATGTGACGCATGAAATCTTTATTTTGTAATCATATAAAGTGATAATGATACACCTTAGTTATTTGTTTATCGACAATTGCAGAGGGTGGCTCACGAAAATGCAGTTAAAATGGGGTTGACTTCAATTTACTAATCTCTCCTATCAGAGGCTGTCATTTTCAACGTTTTATCTATTCAATTCTCACATTGGAGATTTTTTTAGCTCAATCTACTTTCTAAATCTGGTTTCAAATTGGACCATTTGAAATTTTATGGGATTAAGCGGACACTGCTCTCACTATTACGAGAGTATTCTGTTAGTATGCGAAAAATAAAACGATGTCAAAGTCGACATGCTATTTATGAGATTCGAGGAAGGTTAATGAGCAAGTCACATAGTTTGCTTTGGTGTGAACATCGATAGGCCACACCATCTTCACTTCAACTGCTTGTGCTGAATAAATACCATGGGGGGCACCGCAGAAAATAAAAAAATCAGTCAACTAGTAGAGTAATACCAAGCTGTGTATCTGTTAGGAGGCGCATCTCCTAACGAGACAGCCAGGACGCGTCACCCCACATCGATCGACCGGCCCAGCTCGGATGGTATGGTCGTGGACGATGGTATAGTCCCATTCAGCAAATCAGATTGCAGGTGTGCGGTCGAACGCCTGCGCGCCATTTGAACAGTGATTTTTTCTCGCGTCGCCTTCTGATGACCCCTGTAACGTGATTTGTTCTGACCCCCTGACTGCCATATATGACTGTCTCATTTGATTCGCTTTGTGTCTGTCACCCATCTATAGTAATCGTTTGTCCTGTAGTGGTCAAGATGAGCTGCTGAACAGATTAGGTAGATGCGAATGTAACACACTAAGCTAGCAGGGATAACAGGATGAACGAATGAGACAAAAATATTTACGAAGTTCCAACAAGTTATGGTAATCAAAAGGGTTTGACTCACAGAGAAGCGATCACAAGTGTTCGAGATGACCACCACAATATTCCAAATTACCAGTATCCGGAAGTGGGTGATACCACAGAGTTGCCGTGGACTGCTGAAGTGCAATCCGAGATGCGACGATGTTCGTGGTACAACGGAGCTAACAAATTGGATGATAGATCCGTGTAGTATCGTCAAACGACTGCATAACGAAGAGAAGAGCAGACCGACGTGCACAAAATTTGTATTGTATTGCAAGGTCACTTGTATCAATTTGAACAACATGTAAAGACGATACAAAAGGTTGTTGTACAGAAATGAAACATCGTTTGCAAACAAAGAGAAGGAAATTTCTGCAGTCCTATAAATCTAGAGCTTCTGCAGCCTTAGTTTGTCTTATCTCGTCTCGCTCGCCCAATAAACAGTGCAGCCGTGTCTCTTCTGATTTCTCGGTTTGGGTCAAGTGACTGAGTGCATAACCAAAGTGACGTTCCAATAGTATCATCCATTTTAAACCTAAAGACGGGATATTCATATAAAGAACTATTTATTGGGTACGTTGACTACGGCAAGCCGTTTGCCAGCATTTACTACATACCCTTCAACCCGCCTGAATTGCTTTTGACCGGCACCCAGGCGACGCAAGTTCTTGACTGTGCCGAACTAAATTGATTCAGTTGCGAAACGTATGTCTAGTTTTTATCAGTGAGAACAGATCATAAGCTTGCTCCACCAAACTAAAAACGTAGCTGAATGGTAAAAGCTGTGGATATCTGTGCAAAGTACCGAGACATATCCTTTTGTTACCGCAATACGACGTATTCCAGAACCAATAATTTTCACGCTCCACCTTCAAGAACCATACTTTCCAATATCTTCCTCCTGTGAGAGAATGTAAACTCTTTGGCCCGTTTCTAATATAAAAACTTGTGAACGTCACACCGAATTATCGTGCGATAGTTTACCAAGTAGACAGTAGAACGAAGTAAAATACAACAATACAGTTTATTAATGATTATGGAGTGAAAACCAATCTATAGTTGTCGCCACACGTCCAATTGATCAGGCGAACGACCTGCAATCTGACCTACAGGTACAACAAAAACAGGTGAAAGTCTCGATTTACCCAATGTAGGTAAGTTCGTGTAGGTGACGAACTGTCTACCAAGTCTGATAGCCAAAGCGGGAGTAAAATCTTTCCGTCAGAAACAGCAATGGGAAGACAAAAGTCACTGCTGTCCAGACTACAACACTACTCAATTGTCTAGTGATAGTTGCAGATGACTGACACAACTGACTGACTAGTTATGTTGCCTCACGTTGAATCCGTTCACTGCTGCTTATTTAGAAGGCGCTCTCAAACAATTGTTGGCTACTGATATCAGTGACAGGGATACTGCTTATGCATGCTACTGCGTTTTTCGTTTGATCCTCGTTGCATTCAACCGGAGTTCCACATTTTGATGATTCTACTGGGATTGGATTAATTTCATCTAGTCCAATGTGTGTAATCCAAGAACACATCTCCACACATAAGTCCTGTGTCACTTCGAAGTAAAATTGGTCTATAATTCATTCATAAATAGAAGGATATCTGTTTGCCGGCGTATACTGTCAGCAAGTAACCTAGAAAGATATCAGGGAAAATTTTGAGTTCTTCTGAATAAACTTGAAAAAGGCCAATAATAGCGTGTAAGATGTCTTGCGCATTGACATTTCGTTCGCATCTCATCGGTTACTTTTGCGAAATTGACATACAAATTATATAGCGAAGGGCAAGCAGCTAGGCAAAATCGATCTAGTCATGAGACAGTCAATCAGGTGACCAAAGCGGAAGCAGTAAGATGCAACTGAATCGTACTGATTATCAAGAGCATGAATAAAATTGCTGTGGGTCAAATGGGTAATAGCTGTCCAAAGAGAGAGAGATGATTCGAAACAAAACAAAAATCCATATAGATTAAGTGGAATTGGTGAGATAGGGTTAGAAAATCTATACGGATCAAACAGAATTAAACAATGGTTAGATGGTATGAAGAAGAATACGCGGGTCTAAAAGGTTTGGGTTTTAAAAGAAGAGAAAAATACGAAGGTAAAATGGAATCAAAGAGTATCCGTTGCATTTTTACCAACATAGCGCAAGACTAGTCACCAAATGTTTCTGGGCGCATAAGGTGGGATTCAGCCGATGTATTGAGACGGCTTCCGCAATATTGAGAGCCTGTTTAAGTTTCGGTCTGAAGAACACTCTAAAGGCAGTCTTTGGGTCCACTGAATGTCCGGTCTGCAAAAGGTGCTTTGTAATGGCACTGACGGCACAACCGACTCCCGAATTCAAAAGCCATTTCGGTATATGTTCGCTGATGCGTGTGCCAAGGTGCCTCCTAGTTCTGCCGACGTATCTGCCTCCACAGACACAATCGAACGTGTATACAGTGTTGGATTGGGCGAAAAGGGGCACCACATCCTTTCTGGGTGTAGTTGGAACACGGGTAGTTTCATCCACGTAGACGAGTCGGGCGGCGTTGTAGGTGCGTTTGAGCGCTGCATCTAAACGACGTTTTATGAGGACTGAAACATTATCACCTTTGAAAGGCAAGGTTAAATAAACAGGTTTGCGAGGGGCAGTAATGGGTATAACGCGCGTAGGTTGTAGAGTAGAATACTTTTGGATAAACCTTTCAGGATAACCATTTTCTATTAGAATCTCATGCAGTAACATCAGTTCATTTTCTGACTGATCTTCTGTCACGATACGTCGAGTTCTGTGAAACAAAGTCCTAACGAGGCCACGTTTTTGTGTAATTGGTGCAAAGCTCTTAAAATGCAAGTATTGCCCTGTCCACGTGGACTTGTGATAAACACGTCTAGAAAGGGATCCATCCTCGCGTCTTTTTAGCAAAACGTCTAGGAATGGTATTATCCCGTTTTGTTCGAATTCGACGGTGAAAGTTATTTTGTTATGCAAACTATTTAGCAGCTGGTGAAAAGCTGTTACTTGCCAATGATCGTCGAATGCAGCAAAAATATCGTCTAAGTATCGTTTATAAAACGTCGTGTTCCGAATTTCACTGGACACTGAGTGTTCTAAGTGACCCATGAATATGTCAGCTAGCACAGGTCCTAATGGACTCCCCATAGCAACTCTATCTATTTGTCTATAGAAAGTGCCGTTGAAGACGAAGTGCATATTGGATGTACATATCTTCAAAAGCTTGGAAAGCTCATCAATGGGAATGCCAAGTGTAAACTCATGTCCAGTAACACAATTACAAACAATATTAATAACCTCCTCAAGTGGGACGTTTGTGAATAATGACTCCACATCGAAAGAAGTCATTACGTGGTGTTTGACGTTGATGTTGGAGATCAGTTCTACGAACTGACATTCCGAGAAAGTTCCGTGCATGACACAATAGTCTACTACCCGCTAACATGTGTGAAGCCAGGTTTAGTGAGTAAAAAACGCCACTTAGGATGAAAACAGGTTAATTACTGAACGAAATTTAGAAACAGTCGTATAAAACTAGAGAGGATTTGATATGGAGAACGGTAAATGAAGCTGTACGTTTGTGGTCCCTTGATTTAAACAACACAGTCAGGTGACATGCAAACAATCACTCAGACGCCATAATCTATGCTAACTCTCGTAATAGCTTAGGCACGATATGTTCCCATAGGTTTTACAGCTGTTCTGCATTGCAAACGGCAGGGAAGCCCCACAATCGACACAGGTTCAGTTGAGCACATGTTAGTACTCACCACATTTTTTGTTAATATCACATGTTCAGTGTAATATAGTATTCACTTGTATAATATTCAGTTATTTAACATGCCACAGTGTTATAAGCATTTGTGAACAGTGTATGCTGAATGAAGTTCAGCGATCACGCAGTGGACGTTAACTGTCAAAACTGTATCGTTCTTCGTGCGGTAACTTCAGTTGTCATTATTACTATGGTAGATGTTCACCAAAAACGATAGAAGATGTACGTCGTTAAATGTTAATATTTCATTCATTCTCTTCAGTCACGGATGTAGAACATTAGAATACATAGGACATGTCGATAGCAACAACAGTAGAAACATCCAGTGATTGGGTTTACATGAAACAAGGACTGTTATCAGTTCTAAGGCATACAAACTGTGTGAGTGAACAGTTTAGGCACACACACAGGACGGCAAGTATTGATTAACATTGGTTCGGAGAAGACAAGCAACTTCGGGCTCCAAATAAGCAATAGTACTTGAAACGAGTTGGTAGTGTCAACAACGTGACCTGCTTTCATAAAGTGCTTTGCAATGGATAAGGTGGGATTTCGTCTCACTCGCTTTGTTGCCATTGCCTGTTGCGTCCTAGCGCGCATCAGCCACTTAGGCATATAGTAGACCTATAAGCCCCATGAATAAGTTCTAATCTCACTAACTTGTCGACTTTTCTGCAGTGGATACAAACTATGTATATTTCTGGTAAATGTATGTTCTTTTTAATCAAGAGAGGCGCTATTTCTGTTAATCTGTGTCATTTTTCAGATACCGCAAATATATATCCACCAGATAAAGTAAACGGTGAGCACTAGATATCTTCGTGACTACGTACTGTTTTACATGGCATAAATTATATGCAACCTGCAAACTTGTGCATTATTTGAAATTTGACTCTGTTTCGGAAAAACACCTAAACTGTTAATGGTTGTTTCAAGATATGAGTTCAAGTGCATTTGGGATAAAGGACCTCCAATTGGATTTAGTTTGCCCGTACTATGAATCGTTCAGTGTAACTAAGCAAAGTTACAAAAACTAATAATCGACGTTTAAGTTATGGAGTTGAAGATGAAATCAGTTAATGATAGAAGACCCACAAGCTGGTCTAACCCTCGTCAGTAGATTTGAAACTATCAACTGAGATTGAGGTTTGCAATTGAATCTCGTCACTCAAACAAAATAGGACTGGTGGTCCGGATGAACTAATGGCGGTACTTTTCAAATAAGTTAGAGAGGCGTTAGCAGAAACCCCGACTCATTTGTTTCAACTTGTGTGAACAACGCAGACCTTCTCTCCGTGCTTAGACCACTCCATAATAATTTTCATACTCAAGCAAGTTATCATGGGAATTTGTTTGACCCCAGTCATTTTTTGTGTTCTGGCATTCATTATACCTCATCGACTGAATGCAGTTCTAGATGTAAGCATTCTGGAAGGAGAAGTGAGGTTTCATTCTGGATGAGGATGTATAGATCACACTTCTGTACCATCAAATTTTGTAACAACGTCATGTGTACTGTCGGCTAAAAATCGCAGTATTTATCAACTATCGTGGTGCGTTCAACTCGATGGATTGGTCTATAATTTTCGAGTCGCTTGAGCTCAGGGTTTTGCCTACCAAGTATGTAAACATAATGCCGGTGCTTAATTTCCATTCCTCAACTCAGGTTAGGGTTTGCGGCGAACTGTCTGACAGTTTCACCGTGGGCAGCGACGTTCGACTAAGCGGACAGCTCTCAAAAATTGCATTCAATTTTTTGACAAATGGAATACTGGAGAAGTGTCTCCCATAAGCACAGTATGCCGGTGTAAATTTCCTACCTGGTGAAAGACTGATTGATCTTGATTGTGCTGACGACAGACTGTTGCTGGTTGACAAGTTTCAAGCAGCACATACAATGCTAAACGCTATTTCGTGTTCTGCTAATTTGTTCGGAATGCGGCTTGTAGCCTTAAAATGCAGTCATTCCGCAATATTACTGTGACTACGTAGATTTAATGTTAGATAAGGAAGTCATGAAGGATGTTGACCGGTTCGTGTACCCGAGAGGCTGCATCAACGGCGGCGATGCTTGGTATGAAATAGAAATGAGCAGCCCTAAGACTAGGGCTCTGTTCGCTAATCTGCCACATCTCCAGCGGCATTTGCTTATAGAAAATACACTATTATATAGTTGACACAGAATAATCAGCATACTTAAATGTTGGTGGAACATATTCCACTGGTAACATTATACAGTGGACTGTAACACCATTAACATACTCTCCAGCAGGCTAAATACGAATTTGTTGAATAACCTATAAAACAGATTTGAATTTTAAATTCTCAAATGAATTTTGGTATTGGAAAGAAACGCTATCAGTTGGTTTGATGTCAACTGAGTAATTAGAGAACCTAATAGGAAATTCATACGTTATTAGTTAACAAAACCGAGATTGATGAAGTCAAGAGATTTCAGGTAGGCAGATCCTAAAATTTCAACATTTGGCAGTGTATCCAGAATTATCATTCACCGAAGAAGAAACGAAGCGATTCCACGTGGTTTTTGTCAAGGCAAACTAGTGAGGATTTCAGCATGAGAGAACGATAAAAGGTTTTCCAAAACACACCATCGCAAATCTGTGTAAAACGACTTGGTTCATGTTGACAACTTCAAAAGCTGTGAAGCAATATTCAGAATGCAACGCTACGAAACACAGTTTAACTAACTTCAATGAGGAAGAAACATTTGCTTTGTTTGATTGGTTGTTTTGAATACCTTTCTACGTTTGTATGTATTGCAGCCAGAAATGGGTCTTTGAGTGATCAGTTACATAAGGTTTCTGAACTTATGACAAACACTAGTTTGTTATTCGTTATTAATGTCTCAAAATCGTTATAATCAGCGGTAGAATCAGCACTAAAAACCAATTTCGCTACTCAATGAGAAGCCGGAAAAAGATGAATAAGGAAATCGGATCGCGCATGCCGTTATTCCGCAAAGAACATGGCTTTTTAACTAGATTTCCATTCGATAGGCCTCACTGTATGATAGTCGCAACCGTATTACATGCGTTTATCCACGGTTACAATAGACAATTATAAGATTTATATAATGATTTTACTGGGGGATTAACGATTTTTCCAATACCCAGAGAAGATATTGTAGGAACAATAACTCTGCAAAATAATCATCATCAGATTATGCCAGCCAAATTAAAAGTGGTATTTGGGAAAGGTCGTTCAAATTTTAAAGATCAAAAGCAAAACCCATAGGGATGGTGATTGCAAACGTAACAGGGGAAGAGATGAGTTACGAACGGTAGAACGGAAGTATAGTCAGTAAAGTTTGGTTTCATATTAACGATGAACAAAACCTCCATTGATTTATTTATTCAGATCTGTTCAACGTCAATACGAGAGAGTGCAAGGAGAGAACAAAATTAGAAAATATTGGTGAGTCTCAGTAACAAGATAAAAAAATATAGAGTGAAGGTGGAAAAAAATGTGAGAGGAAAAAAACGCATATGAAAAACCAGAATCATAAAGATAAAAAAACGTAGTGCGGAAAAAAAGCCACTAGAAAGAAAGAGAAAAATAAAAAGAGGAAAAGGAAACAAGCAAAGAAAACTAACGAGAAGGAGAAAAAATGAACAGGAAGAAAAAGAGCAGCATTAAGCAAGAAAAATTCCGCCCTGAGGAAAAGGGTCAATAGAGGTACACCAATATTCGATTGGCAATTCCCAGTCACACATTCGCTCATATCATACGCAATGCGATCCAGATTGGCACATGTGAACAGTTCAAATCAAACTCTATTCCCAAACACTTCAGAGCAACATGC
>LUCH01003550.1:0-55654 GCA_013368495.1 Paragonimus heterotremus
ACAACACTTATTTACGATTGATGTATTGTAGGTACTTTGCCTGAAATTTCGATTTTAGAATTTCGAAAAAATATTTAAAAATTGGGGATTCGCGCCAAAAGGACTGTTTTGCCTTTTGAACGACCTTCAAGGCGAATCCCGTGAAACGGATAATTTCCGCGCAATTTTCTCTTTTTTCTGCCGCAGTCGCTCAAACATCAGGCGCAACCCCTCATGATGTCCTGAAATCGAAATTGAAACTAGAACTGCACTAATTGGTGCTTCGGTTGCATCAGTAAAAACGCGCGTTTTTCCGATTTGCCGGATTCTCTCGCGAACGCCTCATACCATGTGAGGAATGATGTGAACAACTGAATTTTTTGATTGATTGATTGATGGAATAATCCATTGTCAGAGGAATGAATACGAGAATATGCGTACGCACAAGTAGCACCTGTTTATGAATGTTTTGATATGGCACTATATATTTATATAGGAGGGATAGGAACAAATGAACCGAGTTTTATGTTGATAATCGTATACGTATATTTGTCCGTAATTACATATATCTGGGTTTATGGACTTCTGGATAGATAAGTATTTATGTACATATGTGGCTTTTTATTATCTGACCATATATAACATATTAATATGTCGGTTCATTCATTGGTTGAACTACAGTTGTAGTTGAACCAATGAATGAACCGACAGTGTTACAAAACAATCTACAATAACTGTCTACGACAAATTCCAGCACACCAAGTTCGGTTTATATTGGAAGAACGTTTTTGTCGAATAACGGAAATTCCAGCGAGTTCAGTTCCTCCAGCACACTAGGATCGGCTGTTGCCTCAGTTGACTCCCGGTAACGACCACGTGCGAGCAGAAGCCAAGGCATGTGAGGACGATGTGTGTATTGATTCATACAATAGACAAGTAGTTTACATGTACAGTAAACGTAACAGGTATGAAAGATAGTATGTAACAATAGAGCAAAATGTAACAGACCACAATATCCACATCATTAGTGATTTAGGTCAAATTAAATTCAGTCCCTCTGAGTTTGTTTGGCAATCCCCACAGTTATGCGTTGAAGGTAAAACTTCTTACCCTGTAGTCGCAGTACTGCATGCTCACGGAAACACTTCCGCGGGGAACTGAGCAATTCTCGCTTCAGTCCACTATGTCCTGGAGCTTGGATTCAGTTAACAGTTGCCTTTTCATTTGAATCCACTTTGTTTGTACTTACCATCTAGGCCAAATTGACTCACAGATAGGAATATCTGGCGGTTTTTCGCATTGTGGAGAAAGTGAGGATGCATCATTTTTCAACGTACCGAGCAGCTGCAAATGCAGACTGGATCACGGGGATTGTAACGTCTGATTAAACCGTGTGCAATGCCGGACGAAAAACTTCCGAGGTTCCTTCTTGATGACCGTCTTACGAGACCCCGTTGCTGAACTATGAAAATACTTTTATGGTGTACACTGCTGTATTACAGATCTCACCCCACTTTATCCAACAGAACCATCCTGGGCACCTTCACGACTGCTGGCTTCTCAGTATAAAATTTTCACTTTTTCCTTGTAAGCTTGTTCACTGTAGTTTGATGAGTCCGTCACTTAAGTGACGCTCTTTCTAAGGCGTAAAAGACAACTGCTGTCACACGCGTTCTGTCAGCTACCATATTCGCGCAGACATTCTATGAAGCCACGATGTATTCGTTTTTGCATTGATTTGCCAGACACTATTATTCCCTGAACGTGGTCCTTTTTCATGCCTGTTAGGACATGTACTATGGGTTTCTAGCTTCTCACACGTATCCTCCCGTGCCCAGTCGATGTTTATTATTCGTTTGTTCATTTGTGGGCTTTGGTGTCCTGGTTGACCTGTCTTTCTATCGTATTCTTTCATAGATATATGTTGGATCTACTGTTCATCCACTTTTGGCCTGTCATCTTATTAATCACCTGACTTTTCCCATTGATTGGTAGGCGACGTATTTACATCCGTGCACGCGTTTAGACCGCGAATATTCTTTGGCAAGTCCTCTGCTGTGAGTTCCGACACGTTGTCTTGTGTCAGTTTTTGATCGTTATTCGTTGTTAACGATCACTTGCACTGTCATACAGTTTTTGATTCTTGAGTCTTTTATCCACAGTTGAGGTTTGGATTAGTTATTGCATAATTACTTTTTCACTAGCACATGTTGACTTCCGACCCCTCTTTGTTCTGAGTGTCTCCTGAAGTCGTCCCTCTACATGTCGCTTAATCGCTAGACATTTCGCTAAACCTGTCATCAAGATGGACAATCACGACTTCCGTTGGATGTCGACCGATATACCTCACTAGTATTTCTTGCTAACTAGTGCTTTCCGCCTAACAGTTTTCTCAAAGTGATCTTTTCTATTCAACACGGCTTTGATTTCACTTAGTTGTACTTAGCAGACCTGTATGGATAGTCTGATTGAGACCAGAGATAACGGTTTCATGTCATGTGCTACCCTATTTTCGTCAAAGCTTCTGATCATGTTCCACATGACCTCTTGTAAATAGAAGCCTTTCACCTTCAGCACACTTATTCCTGTTGTTACGAACCTTGCAACATTCCTCAAAGATCAAAGTGCGATCTCCGTATCTTATTGTCTTCAATCTGCCTACTGCTAACCAGCTGGCTGGAATTCCAGCCATGATAACTATTCGCCTGTCAGTCGGTAAGAATTCTGGGAATGCTGTTGTGGTAGGCAACGTACAAAACTTAGTGGAAATAACTACAATCGATTTGAAGATGAACTTAGTCATCTGACTCTCATCTCACTTGTTTCTCTTTCACCATCACTAGGTGTCATCATCATTAACAGTCATGAGCCTGAACAGAAATACCATGGCTCGGATCGTCGCCCACCTCAACAGTGACGCAGAATATTCTAGAAGAATATTATTAGGAAGGTTAGAAACTAATAAAAAAGGACTAAGCGGAATAACTTGAAATGATATACATGCAGATACGTCATTAACTGCGGCACACCGCCATCTTGGATAGCATGTCTAACCAGCGATTTGAGTGATAACGAAGACAGCCGGGCGGAAATCTTCCCGCTCTGCTCAATGGAGCAGTCAGGGTCTTTGTGACCACGTTGTTTCCTCATTACGAGGTTTCACACAGCTGTTGGCGGTCCCAGTATATAATTTCCGGTACGGTAAATGATAAGATGGCATACGGAGTATGTGACAAAACCATCGGAGGCTGTGCAACATGAGTAGTTGAGCAATTATTCGCACATCCCGAGTGTTCTGGAATACGCACCAGCAAACGGCCGTATTGCTCACGCGATCAGTCCACTTAATTTGGGCTAATTGACGGAGACAATGATCGTCACACTTAGCAGGTCTGTTGATATCTTCGTTGCGAATAGGCCACGTTTCCGAACCCCAAAGCAAAGCAGAATGTACACAAGCATTATATACTCTTAGCGACAACCGAACGTCTTTTCGATGCCCCAGATGCCACAGGCTGGCAAAGGCAACTCGTGCTACTCGTATCATTTTGTGAGCAACGCGATAATTTGTCGTCGCGTGTTTTGGAAATGTGCGAGTTCGCCACCGATATTTTGGGTCATGTACTGCGTATGCCAACAGAGCGTCTGCCGTGTGGTTATTGATGATTGGAAAAATCCATAAGACGGCCTAGTGACGGCGTGATTACGGGGAACGAAGGCCTTAATCGTTCCGCTAAGCAAGGTTGCTAGGCGTCGTTCTTCTCGTTGGGGAGCTTGTGATTATCAATTCTGCTGGTTGGAAATACTCCCCGGCCTGAGGTTGTGTCGCAGTCAGTGGCGAGCTTGTATCCGCAGAGTTGTTTACTTTTCTTTTTCATAAAAACCAACCGTGATCGCACACATATAATGTAGACTGCCTTTTGTCGACGAAGCTGAGGACGCCCAGTGCTGCAACAAGGAAGAGAGATTCTTCATTTCCATGAGTTATCATGATGGCTACCAGATAGAAGCTGAGAAGTTCGAGCTATCAGTGCCATCGGAACACAACAAGTTCACAGCTATCATCGATACACACAAGTTTATTGTCCCATTGAAATGACGTAAAACAAGAGTTGAGCTTAAGACCAATGTGGGTTTGATCCCTAGAACCCATACTTTCAGATGCTAAGACTAACTTTGTAGATAAATAAATAAAAACAATGGATAAGACTTAGAGGAGATAATAATAATAGCAAATAAAGGTGAAAAATTGACTAACTTAAATCTACGACAAGGAAAGTACTTGGGAAACTAATCTAAACTAAACCCTAACAACAGATCCCTGAAGAAAGATGGCCGGTATTCATCTAGCTTTCTTTTGAACCCTGTTACACTATCAGAGAATACTACACCTTGTGGAAGCATGTTCCAACAGTTGGTGACTCGATATACGAAGAAGTTAGCCCTAATCGATGTAACAATCCTTTTTCTTCAATTTGAGACTGCGGCCTCGGAGGTTTGATTTTGTATGCGGGCCGAACAGAGATTTCGCCTCAACTCTTGAAGGTTTCTATCAAGTCTCCTCTAACCTTACTTCGCACAAGAGAAAACAGGCCAAGTTTTCTAAGCCTGTCTTCATACGAGTTATCTCGCATTGCCTCAAGCAGCCTTGTAAAACTCCTCTGAACTTTCTCAAGTAACTTCACGTCTTCTACCACATGTGGGCTCCAAGCCTGCACACAGTATTCCAGATGTGGTCTCACATAAGCTTTAT
Organism: Paragonimus heterotremus; assembly: GCA_013368495.1. NCBI lineage: Eukaryota > Metazoa > Platyhelminthes > Trematoda > Plagiorchiida > Troglotrematidae > Paragonimus > Paragonimus heterotremus. The sequence goes on from LUCH01003550.1 coordinate 4,733, forward strand.
AAAACGGCAACAACACCTCCGATCTCATTGACGCGAACGTTTTCCTCAACATATACAGCCTTCTATTCCCTTTTTGCGCTGCCGCTATACACTGTTTGGAAATTTTGAAGTTCCCCTCTATAAGAACTCCTAGGTCCTTGGTTGTTTCTACCCTCAGTTCTTTCTCTTCCCTACCAAAATACCTGAATGACCCTGGCTGTTCCCCAGCAACCAGCTGATTACACCTGTCTACATTCAAAAGTAGGTGCCATTCACTTGACCACTTCTGAACAGTATTCAAGTCCTCCTACATAGTCGTGTTGTCAGGATTACCTACAACCTTCACATCACCAGCGAAAATGCAGCAGGGACACTTTAAGTTTTTGATGAGATCATTTACGAGCATCAAAAATAGTAGTGGTCCAAGCACTGATCCCTGAGGCACCCCACTAACCACTGCACCTTCTGTAGACCTTTGCCTTGCTACCACTACATGGAAGGTGCAACTCCCCAAGAAGTCCTGTATTCATCCTACCAGTCTTGAAGGAGGACCAAAGGTCCCTAATTTGGGGATTAACAATCGGTGGTTCACGGAATCGAATGCCTTCCTGAAGTAACAAACTTCAACTTCCCCTCCCCTAGCCAGCTTTTCTGTGACCTCATCGAGGAAGCAAATCAGGCTAGTGAGACAAGATCTATGCCTCACAGATCCAAGTTAGTCTGCAGAGAGAAGCCTATTTTCAGTAAAGTGTCTCACAATTCTATCCTTAATGATTCTTTCTAGCAGTTTCAGGACAACTGACGTGAGACTTATTGGTCGGTAGTTGCCCACCTCGTGTTTCTTACCGCCCCTTGTGAGTGGGTACAACCCCTGCCTTCCTCCAGTCATCTGGGATGATGGCCTTCTGTAGGGCAAGATTAAACAAAATAGTGAAAAGTTCTTGTAAAACATCGCTGAGAAGTCTTAGTACCCTCGAATTGATACAATCCGGCCCCATCGCCTTATTCTCGTCTAGTATATCCAATCTATCCCTAACCTCTCCCTCTCCTATTTTGACTTCCTCCATCATTGACTGTTTCACAGTCCCTGTGCTAAGTTCCACTGTGGTAGTTCCAGAGTCCGGAATATGTACCGCCTCAAAAAACCGGCGGAAAACCTCTGCTTTTTGTAGTGGTGATTCGATAACATTGCCCTCAGTATCAACAATGCTCCTCAATCCTCTTCTGATGGCCCCTTTGGCCAGGACATAGCTGGAGAAGGCTTTAGGATTTTTATAATGGTTCTTTGACAGATTCATTGTAATGTTTTTCGTGCATTCAGAATATCTCTTTCTAGCCGTCTGATATTGACAAACCTGATGTACTCCCAGACTGTTTGTATACAGCTCAGGCTTTCTTTCCTCTGGCATCTCAGTGCCTTTCACCACAGAGGCTTGCCTTTATATCGACTACGTCTTAATGGTGCATGCGTGCCAGTTAGCTGCATAAGATAGTCCTTAATTACGGCCCAATCTTTGTTGACATCGTTGATATCATGACAACCTATCCAACTCAACTCTTTCGTATCCGACCTTAGTTATTGTACATTCATGCTTTTATAGAATTTACTACATTTGATAAGGGTGGTGGTGGCGAAGACACGGCTAAACTGCAGATGTATGAGTCCATGGTCACTCTTGCCCAAGGGTGTTCCGATCTTCAAGTCCAAAATGTCATTGGGGTTTCTTGCTATAACAAGGTATAAAACTGTAGCAGTTTGGCCATCCCTCCACCTAGTGACCTCATTGACGTGTTGAAGTAATGCCTTTTCGTTTAGGAGGTCTCACCAAACCTACCACTGGCAGCATACGTCTATCTCCAATCCATTTCTGGAGCATTAAAATCTCCTACAATAAGGAGTCGTTGTGACGTGCTTGTTTGCCTTCTAACAACACTGAGCAGTTGCTCATCCTCCTGTCGAGTAGAAGAGAGGTTTCTGTAAACACACAGGAGCAGCAACGTTGTTTTGCTGTCTGCCATAGAACAGCTTAATAATTGAATATTTTTCACATTCAACTCTTCTTCTTGGCACTGCCCATGATGCTGCGCTACTAATAACAGAACACTCCCAATCATTCTGCCATCATGTCTATCTACCCTGAGGATCAAATATCCTGGAGGGCAAATATTATTGACGGATATATCCCCTCGTAACCAGGTCTCAGTAACTTCAACGACATCCTCCCAGCCTAGTTGCCCTGAGAGCTCATTTCATTTGTTCCCCAGATTACCAGCACTGGTATACAATACCCTCAAGGGACTTCTCACAACCACTCTTTGTTTCAATCTCCTTGCGTCAAGGGCGACCCATGGCTCAGGACTAACACCTGAGCACTCCCCCGTTTTCTGCAGAAGGTTTTAACTCTTTCTTAGCTTCAGGCTGAACGGTCCATACTCCTTACGTTGGGAAGCTTTTACAATGGCGGTAAGTCTTCCGTCTGTCTCCCCATCCTCCTGTTCCGCGGGTAAGCATGTGAGCTATACCCGTGGTCGCAAATATTTAATGCACTATTGCGCCGCAGTTGATAATCCGGTACCACTCGGACGGCTGATATTCCACCCAACCCAGTCGTCCGGTGTTACCATAACTGGACTTTGAATTGCCGTGCATATCTACCCTGCCGCCGCCAGGAATCCATCTCGGTGCCTGGGGTTAGCGAACTTAGCCAACATTGGCCTAGGGCTGCATGTATTTGCCTGCCACTTTCCCAACCTCATTAGGTGGCTGTTAAACGAGTAATCATCATTACTCGTTTAACAGCCACGTCCAAGCACAAAGGTAAAAGGGTATTTTCATCACGACGAGTACTGCTTATCACTTTTAGCTGTTAGAAATGGAAGGGAACTCCGTAGATGTTTTCACTTTTTAAAAATCGTCAGTACTAAGATTGCAACTTCCAAATAGTTGGGCTAAGTGAGAGAGAGAAAAAGTGGGATCACAGCCTATCATGGATTTCAGAAGCATGCTTCAGCGTGAACTTGTGGGTAGCTTTTCTGGCAGTTTTTAGTTTTTCGTCCAACTCAACTTTGTAATACCGGAGGGTTTACTACTTCATTTTATCCTTACTCTTCAGTCATCCAGCCATCTACCGTTTTAACAGTTGTACGCTTTTTTTTAGGATAAAGGCTGTATGCCTTTGATTATCTTCGGATTAAAATCAAGTTAACTTGTGGGAACAATCGATGAGAAAGTTTGTGCTTCAAAGATAATTTTCCAAATTGTCATTTTTGTAGAAAACAAATCGTGTCCCGGATTTCAGGATGTTCTGGTTTGAATGACACTTGGACATTGGGAACATCAGAGGTCACCGCGAACACAGATGAAAAGATCATTGATCAGATAGCAGATAATGTCATCGTACGTCCAGTTTATCAGCTTGATTCCGATGGACGTGCGATTTTGCCGGATGGTATATTTGTGTTCATTCATATACATATTGGGTTTTAGGAACGCCAGTGGTGGAACCAGTGCCTGTTGAAGTGAAAAATAATTTATCTCAGAGGGCTGTTAAACGTGAAAACAACGCACCTCGTACCGCCAGACTTTTTAATCCAGGTGTACTAGACTTGGTAAAGTGTACTGTATGTGCAACCAGGTTACATCTGTCGGGTTCTCCACTGAGAATGCATCCAGCTTTAAAAGTTATTGTTTGCAAGGTATTTGGCCAAACTTTCAACTATTGACATTGTTTTAGAGATGTAGACGATTTTATATGGACCAAAATTTTGTGCAGGACAGTTCCGGCAAAGATGAAAATTGCCGTTGGTGTGCTGACGGTGGTGATCTGATTTGCTGCGATGTTTGTCCTAACGCCTTTTGCAAACGATGTATCAAACGTAACCTTGGTCGATCCGCCTTGTATAACATTGAATCGTTGGAGGATACAGATACTTGGAAGTGTCTCGTCTGTGATCCTTCCCCCATATTGTCTTTGCAGAAAGAGTGCAGTGATGTGAGTTATTTTCTGTGTTAGTTCGATAGTCGTACATTCAGTGTCAAATATTTCACACTGAAACTTATGTGCTTGTGATTTGAATCGCCGAGTGATGAGGGATATTTTCTAATTGAGTTGGGTTTGCCTAGTTGACCATTACTGTAGTTTTCTTTGTCTTATCGGATAAAGGCAGTCCTGCTATTGTACAACATAGCTGTGCCTCCGGCGTCAAAATTACAAATACAACACTGGTGTGTTGATAATAGACCTTCCTTGTTAGTACTTGCCATTTGCCAGACTGGAATATGTGCTATACTTCATCTTTACCAATCACCGAGAGTGTTTTCAGACTTAGAGACATATTACGCATTGTGATGCTCTTGAATTTACTATCCCCACTCTTTTTAAATTACCTTTCTAGTTAATCGGTTTGTGTTTGTTTGTTACATTTTTGGTCGATGCAAAGGTGATGATCCTGATCCGTCGTGCGTCAGCAAGTTTTTTGTTGGGCCGTTGAAACTTTCCATTAAAACGGACTCTATACATTTAAAAGCATACAGACGATACTCTTCTAAGCTGTTCAGGTTTGAGCATCAATATCCGGATAGCGTTGAGGTTAACGGTTACCTTTCCTTTGTGGAAGACTGTATTGGTCGAGCGGAATCTTCCTAATATTAATGGAGAACGTGAATCGTACGTTTGGTGTAGTGTTCTCAGCCGAAACTGAACTGTTGACTTCACTCTGATGGTCGTCGTCATTGCAAACGGCTATCATGAAGTAGGCGGTAACCATCTAGAATGAACGGGTGTTGTCTCGTTAGCCTCTGGTTGATTTTATCATCTGATCACACGCGATAACTCACAGGACCAGCAGTCTTATGGGTGTGTTTAAACTGTCATTTCATAACCATAGTGACCATTTTGGGTCTCTTTCAGACTCATCTATTTGATACGCCTATACAAAGAAGAAGCCGGCCACTATGGGTGGCCTTTTTGAAAGTGAACACGATAAAACACCACACGTTTTTCACTTTAATCATTACATGTCACGAGAGATGCGTATTGAGTCGGCCATGCGTTACTAGTTACACACCAACTGTTTTAGTCACTCCGTCCCCAACTATGCTCATAGGGCTGGTAGCCGAGCATGCAAGAGCTTCTGCTCGTACCTTGAAGAATGGCCAGTTGAAATCTCGTTAAAACCTCACTGACAAGCCCAAACAAGGTCGAGACCGGTCATAGTGTGCTAATTTGAGGGTGCACATCATGAAGTGCGCTAGAATAACTACTTCTGTGTGTGTTGCTGGTGACACAAGCAGCTCGACGTAGAGTATATCCATTCAGACCAACAACATGTTAGCCGGTTACACGTGGGGATTTCATATGCCTGCATTGCTAGGAGATTCCCTTATTTCTTAGTGCTTATGCTGAGATCAACGTCATTCCGTAGTCTTTTTTAATGCAAATTTCAGCAAGTTTTAAATCCAGTTTCTTCATACTGCAGGTCGAAATGTTCATTTAATCACATACTCTTGAGTTTAACCAATCTGGGTTGGCTATGTACTGAATCACATCTATCCCCACAATCTAGATGGAGTTTGATAGACTGGATGAAAAATTTCGGTCGCATGTGTATTAAAAAATCCTTCAGCTGCTCTCACTTTGCTCCAGCGTATTTTTTGGCTTTGTAGGATCTTTGCCACTCTGTGGTAGTAATACGAAATATAAATCGTCCACTTGTTGGTCTGGGCCTCGGTCATTCAGTTACTCTTGTTGTTGTTAGGTTTGAGCAGCTTGATAACATTCAAATTTGTTATGCCACATGACGGCACGTAACATCTGGAAGTTGAACTTCCGTTTCATGATTAATCATATTTTTCATTTCATGTAGTTGCATTAGCCTGTGGTAGGTACTCTGATATAGAGTTACTAGAGTTAGCTTTGACACATTCCACTGATCGTGTCCCGGCTGTGACACTATGTTTCTACCTAGGTTTGTATACACCTTTGAACTGGAAGTTTTTCTTGTATCCTGTTTTAACTATGTGATTCAGGCAATACAGAAAATGAGCGAGTTTTACATAAACAAAAAGCGCCGCTCCGAGAGTCGACATGAAGCGTTGAAAGTGCGAGCTAATAGATCGACTAATTTGCAGTCAGATCCGGATCTTCTCAGAAATGCAAAATCCATTCAATCAGTCGGATCTCAACCCTCGGTGCTAACAGCTGTTCAACCGGGTCACTTTCAAGCTCTTTCCAGTATGTTCAAATATACACCGCGAATTTCTGCGTCCGTGTTTTTCCAACTGTTCGATTTGTGAAAAGATAGTAATTTATGAATCTATTGTTGTGTTCACGCAGTTCGTGTGGTTTGCCCTAACAGTCCATCTTGAGGGTAGTTAAACCACAGATCGTGTTCTAGTTAATATGCGTCACTTTTCAAGCTATCTTATCCCTTTTGCATTCACTAAGCTGCAACTATCATGACTACTGTGTCGGCCGAGTTGTCCTTCTTGCCAGATTGGTGACTTCCTACGCCTAACTACCTCTCATGCTTGTTTTATTTTCTTAAATCACGGGTGTTAATATCGCTAACCGTTTTTCGTTGCCCATGTTCCCAACTTCGATCGCCTCGTCTGTCTGAATAGCATCATTTCACTGAGTTGTACTCACGGACATCACATTGGACATTCATAACCTTCCGTTATCCTTGCGAATAACACCATTCCGTCACCGCTTAATCAGGGAAGCTCAAAACTTACGGCCGATGACCAAGTTACTAAAATGTGCACTCTACGCCGGTTTCTGTGACGTACTTCTCATGATTACAGAATGGCTGTCCCACCGCTGATTGTTCACTGCAGATGTTGACCATTGGAATAAATCTCAATGCTTCTAGACATTGCCGTAAACACAGGCCATGCAAGCCATGATCGATTCATTGAGTGTAACAGAGGTGTTGTTTGCCATCTGCTAGAACCGCTCATGGACACGGCAATGCATATCTGAATCTACAAAATAGTTACCATATTTACATTTCCTTTCTGATTTTATATTGGTCTTTCGTTTATTTTGTTGTTGTCAGGATCAATGGAAACCTCGTTAGCACCATTGTGTTTACTTTCTCCAAGTTAGGCAATCATTTTTGGTATTGAACAAGCTTTCATCATTATTGTTTATGAACATACACTCTTCATTTCCTACGGGAGTGTAACCAGGCAGGTGGTGTGAATTAGGTATTACATGTCTGGTTTCGGTAACCACTGTGTCAACGCCAAGTGACTCAACGTCGACAGCTCTGACGATCAGGCTGGAGATGTGTGGACGTATATTTATCTACCTTATCCAGCCAGCATGCATTTGTTATATCGCATAGCAGCATGCAACATTTAGTATGCATTGAAAGATTGCGTCCTTATTTATCGTGTGCATCTCTTCTGTAAATAAACCCCATAATTCATGTTACAACGAACGTTTCATCTATTCCGGTGTACTCGTTTGGCTTTTATCTAACTTGTTACAATTCCTGTTGTTTTTACGCTTAGATGTATTCTCTCAGTTGAGTCAGTCGACCGCGCAACAGACTCCTTCTGAGCCGATACCATCCTCCAAATTGACGGACGTATTTAAACTTATTAGTCAAACACTTTGCCCCTCTTTGAACACGCTGTCAACAGGCCCGTCATCTTCTGTCACATTGTCTGAACTGAGCTCTTCTACTATGTCTCCGGTTTCGACAGGACGGCCGACTCATCTAGCTAATTCTTTGGTTTCCCGCACTGCAGTGGTTGTTCCCAGTGTCGTACCCCAGCCATCGTCGACATTTTCTAAGCATCAAAATTCATCTTTTGACGTTGCAGCTATTTTAAATCAAATCGTTAGTGTCAACAGTGGCAATGTCCGAGCTGCACTCAAAGCGACTCGCCGCTGTATTGATACTTTCTCAGCCGATATCCACCGTTTAGAAGTCAAGATTGCCGAGGCCTCCAATTCGTCAGAAATTTCTAGTGTGGTCAGATCTTTTCAAAGTATCTATCGCTTCCATTTGTTCGCCCGTCTTGCAAACCTATCGGCTCGTATGCGTGAAGAGGTGCCTCGAATGTTGGACGCTTCTGGTATCACCTTGGGTTTGAATTCTGTTCAAAGTGTCGATCAACGGACTATTTCTCAGCCCTACTGTATAAATCAATTTCCATCGACGTCTGTCACAATCGATTTAACAAATGATGGCGCTCCTAATAGTCCCGTTGAACCAATAGCTGTTTCTTCCGATACCAATTCTGTGCACATAAATGTAGACAACTTGGTGGAATGCCATCCGGCCGTTTCCAGTGAACAGCATAACAAGTCAACTGGACCCGATAACCTTGAAAAGGTTTGCTCCTCGTCCGTACTTAACACCGACACTTCAAACCGTACTAAAGAGAAAAGATCTGATAGTTCTAGTTCTACTGAAACTCTCAAAACACTTTCTAAAAAGATGCGTAAGAGGTCGGACGTACAAACGTCCGCCAATATCACACCACCTGTTGATGCGAATGAACCGGGAACAGAGGAAAATAGCGAGATCATTCCTGCAAACCGGCCGAACACAAAAAAATCGAGCGCTCAGAAACAACAACAAACGATGTGTGACGAAGATGTCTCCTTGATCGATGAAAAGCGTGCTGCGCATAAGTTGTCCTGTGGTACGGATCAAGCTACTGCTTTGAAACCGGCAACCCCACAATCCGAGACCAATCAAGCCGATGCATTCCAATCTCCTTTATCTTCGAGTTCTGTTGCGGTCGCTGAGAATGAAGACGATGATATCGACTGGAAGCTCGACGTCTTGGCTAGTATAGCCGAGACTAGTTTGCCGGGTGCTGATGATTCATCCACACAGAGCTCAAATAAAGCGACTGCAGTCAACTCATCTCACGGCTCCGGCCCGAAGGGTGAGTGATTTTATAGGTGGGAGGTTCTGAAATGTTGGATTCAGTTTCTACTACTAACAAATTGTTAGTAGTTGTTTCATGTTCATCTATATTGCATAGGCCAATCTGTAGGTTGTTCAGTGGTTATTGGTGAATTTAACAGGGTTCCCGTTTGGTTTGTAGAGAGTGTCTGTCTTGACTACCACTATAAAGAGTCCCATATTAACGCTGCTTGTCGATTATCCCTCATCTGTTTTGAATAAATGATCTACCGATTGTTATTTTCCGCATTCATAGGTTCTTTACCCCAACGTTACTTCTAATTAGATACAGTAACTCTTTAGCGTAAGAGTGTTTTCATGATTAAGCAGCCCATTCTGTCGTCAGCCTAATGAAATTCAACGTATGGTTTATGAGTTCGAGCCTGTGCATGTACACCAGAACATATATATGTCTATAGGGAGTTATGTTGAGTTATGATGTCACGATTTTCCACGGTTGCTCTCAGCATACTAGAGCAAATCGATCCGCGTTACTGTCATTCTTCTATTCAGATTCCGTGGATGAACCTCTTGTCAAAAAAGGGCACTCAATTCAAGCCAGTTCGGTTTTCCTCGAAGGTATGATCAGCATACACAATGTTTTCTTTATCTTGTCCACCTCAGCCCGCATTATTTTCGATCGCTCACCGTGGTTATGGAACGAATTAAGCAATGTGCTTGTTTTCTCAAATTGTGTTGCGTGGGGGTAACAAAGGCCTATTGAACACTGTATAGTATGCTTCTTTTTTGGTATACTTGCACTATTATGAGTGCTGATTGCAAACGTGTATTTGGTGCACAACTCCACAAGAGAAACCATATGTGTAGTTCATTCTTGAAGTGGTAACTCAGACCACGTGCTGGATAGTACGCTGCTATAATAAACGTCGCTATGACGGAACGGCCACTATAACTATGACCCCGAAATGACTCTCTTGCTAAGAAGCGGGCTTCATATTTGTGATAACCATCGTTTCATTATGACATACGAATTGGTTATCAGCGCTCAGATTTACGATCACTTTGATGAACTATACAGGGTGAACCGCCGCACAAGATCACAAACTAGTACCGTCTGGCCATCCTAATCGATTTAGTATGATTGCTCGAAGGTAATCAGTGTTTACAGACGGCTATAGATAACCGAACCGATCAAAAGTGTGATGGTATCGACTGCGATTGTTGTTCACACTATTTAGACACGTTCATGTAAGTGTGCTGTATTGTGATGCTAGTTGCTTTACTGGTTAAGTGCCCTACTGAAAAGTACAGAAAGTTGTTTGGGTAAACGTTTATACCGTGACCCTTCAACGAGCAAACAGCGGTAGGCTCCATGACGTTTACTCACGCGTGACGAGTGTGTACGCATTAACAAACTGAGTGAAGTTTCAATTTATGCTTAGAATGTGCTTTCAGCAAATCATGTAATGTACAATTTCGCTGTACGTCACAATTTGGATTGCCGGAATGGAAACACTGTTACGGGGAAATATTTGTGACTACAGCTGTTATTTGTATTATAGAGAATAGAGAGGAAATGTGAGACTGTCGCTGCATGTAACGCTGCATAACAGTCGTGCGCCACTTTCGTCTTGAACAGGCCATCGAGCCCTCTTTAAACCTTGATGAAATAGAAACCGAATTCATCAGGTTTTACACGTCATGATAGATAGACAGCAGATTTTTGATGCACCTATTCAAATGCATATTCATTTTGCTTGGTTTCTTAGTAAAATGTGTGCTTCACAAGCTCTGGTCCATGAACCACACTAACAAGAGAATAGTAGCCTGCACCTCAGGTCGAGGTGGTAGTGTATGATGTATATCACGAAGTGAGCTGAATATTTGGTGAATTTCGTAAGCCCTGCACTGTGTATAACTTTCTTATTATCAATAAAAGCTATTTGACACTCGTACAAGAGGTAGCGAACCGAGATATTGCTAGTTGGCAACTTGTTTTGTTTGAAAAGCTGGGTGTTTTTGTGGTCGAACTGGATAATGTACTCCGCTCTTTGCCCATTGTGCCGGGCGAAAACTGTCTAAGCGGAGCCTGGGCAACTTCTTCGATTCTGTGAACGTATTCGAAAGTGTGAATCTAATTAGACAGAACGTCTTCTCTTATACTGTCTCCGTTTACCAACCCCCTGCTGAGGGAGATTATGAACTGTTCAGTGCGCAGTAATATGAATATCTGTACGTTACCGATTAAACACAGATAATCAGTTCAACTGTGTACCTTAGGCGTACAGTTTAATTCTTAGAATAAAGTATGTTGTCGGAAAGACTGCGTGGTGATGGAATTTCTGTTGAGGCCACTGTATACACACATATCCGGTTGAGATCATCCGTTGATCAGTGCAGCCTGCGTAAGTGTCGCATGGACGAGAACCTCTGCGTCTTCTAGCTTGATGTAAACCCGGTTGACATACTAGTCAGTTCGAACTTGGCTCTCTAGTCAGTATAATGTAACGCGAGAATGCGACTTGAACAACCAAGTGGGCTCTCTAGGTGTGCTTGTACGTCGTCGCATTGGTGGTTCAACTTAGTCGGCGCTAAATGGGAAGGATACTTGGAAAGGTCAGTTAATTCTTTTAGAATTCTGATCATCATCATCATCATCATAGACGGCAATACATCAGTGGTCCTTACTGATGCTTAATTGTCACACACCCACAAAGAAAAAATAGCAAACCCAGACAACACGGCCAAACAGCGACAACATTCACACCACTGAGTTTGATTAGCCACCATCTCATCTAACGTCTCCAGCTAACGTCTGTGAGTCGTGTGGGTCCCAGCCCGGGAGACGAACTCGATCTACAGTGGCCAACGTCTTAGTGAACGATTTCATTTGTCTACGCCAAGTCATCATCTATCCACCTCGCACCTTGTGCTATTCGGCCGCAAAGTCGGCAAACAGTGTTCGGTGTAGCAGACGACTTGCTGGCCTTCCTAGTACGTGGTCTAACCAAGTGGTGGCAGCTTTCTTATTCACAAATTTTCAACCAGCCTTTATAAAGGGGCTGGCCGAAAAGTTCATAAGAATCCTTAAGCTGCGACCAGTTGTAAATGGTGCTTATGACAATCAAAATTCCACATTAATTACCGGTAATCGAAACATCGTTCAACAAGTTTTTTTACTTTATGTGACTTTAACTTGGTATGAATTCGTAATCTTAGGGTCATCGATTACAGTTAACAGGACAGTTACTGTGTCTCCTCTGAAGGCGATCGGACAACCTTTTTAGTAGTCCCGTTTTTCTCTCACGAAAGGGAAATCGTATCACTTGTTAAGCCGATGGATCTATGGGACTATGTACGGTTGATGAACTAACATCCCGAAGATCCGTAAACAGAGTTTCGCGACATGCGAATGAGAAAGATGAGCCATGTTTAACGAGTAAGAAAGTCGTACTAATCGTTGTAAGCCGCTCTTGACAGCTCTTAGGTGTTGCATCCGAGACAGACGCCACGATTTTTGCAGACAGTTGGTCCCGGTGGCCACCAACGAAGTGATAGGCAGCTGTTTCGACCTAGTCTGGTCTCATCAGCCTTACCCACACCTGATACTCAAACCCATGACTCGTGAATATACGGCAGATTGTAGCCCAAGCGATTATCAAATTGGCCACGGGGTCACGGTCACCGGGATTGCAAGAAAGTATGTGAATTAGTTTCCTGAGATGTTGCGCTTCCTTTCGCCCATAGACTGAAATCAATCAGCCGTTTTTGTGATTGGCCTGCAAACGATCCAGCGTTGACCATAGCCCCAGAAGTGGTTGAAAAAGGGTTTTTGCAAACGGTTGGTCCCAGTGACCACCAGTGAAGTGGTGGACAGCTACGCTACGATTAGTTCCACCTTGCTCTATTATTGTGTTTACGCTGAGAAGGTAGAGTTCCGCCTTTGCAGACTACGTGTGTATGCCGCTTCATCTTTTCGTGTGGAATCGATCATTTTGGGCGAACTACTAGATGCTTATCTGAACGCATTAATAAGTTTTCGTAATAGAATAGCTAAGTCAATCATTAGCACCATTTTCAGATGCGTTTCGGTCCATTAGTGAAGATGAGGTAGTTGTCAAATTCTGTCTACTACTGAAACTACCGAAATTCTTTTGTATAAGCAACCCATGTACACCCCCAAAATGTTACTTCCAAGTTCTTGATCCGCCATGATCTGTCGAAGAGGAACCATTTTTACGTGGCGTCTCGCCTACTGTCTCGTATTCATTTGTTCGCCATCATACATCCATTCTCTCTGTTTATCACGTCAAAGATTGCTTAGTAAAATTGTGACATAAATACGATGTATTGAGCTTTATGAATCACCAAAGGTGAGGCTTTACGCTGCGTTGTTTTCTAATAATAATGGAACAGCTAAACTTCATCTTTTGCCGTTCCTGAATTGTGTTTTATCCTTTGTCGGATGAACAGCCGAATAGTTGATTTGTCCGTACGTCTGTGTATGAGATATCAGTTTTAAATTGCAGTACGCTTTTTCAAATTTTTACAATACATTCTCTTTACTTCTGTATGTTCCTCAGACATTCGAAAACACATTGGTAACACGTCCGTCGTGCACCTGAACCATGCTTCACAGCATTGTCTGTCGTCAACTGTGGTCAATCAGATGCACGAATCAGTAAGTTTTCTAATGATTTTCTGCCTTTTTGACTACCTAGGTTCTGTTGAAAGATACACTCGTTAAACATGAAGATTTCATAACGTTCTGTTACACTGTTTACGCAAATAGTTTTCATGTCCTATTCTCTTTACGATTTGTTGTTAAGGTACGCGATGACGCTACTAACGATTTGTTGCTAAGGTATCGATTTTATGCGATGATACTGCTTATTTCTAAACACGTTCTACAAATATTCATTTTTCTATGTTGTGTGTGTGCCGGTTAACGTTCTTGTTATGTACGATTCCATACATCGATGTATGAATTGTTTTCTTTTTAATGGTCTGTTTGAATGTACTACATAAACTACCCTATTTCGGTAGTTACAGTTGATGTTGAGCTAATACTGGATTCCAGCCATCCGTCCATCAATTGGTCTGCCCTGCTTGCTATTGCCACTGAGTTCTGTCGTCATGTGTGTCACCTGTAACAATTCTGACTGGATTGTTCACATTCTTCCAAGTGGGTTTTCGCGTAGCACCTAACTCTCTAGGATACCCAAACACAGTTTGTTTTAGACAATCGCTTATAAATATCGTTCGAAATATTCGTGGACAGTTCGTGGTTGCGAACAACTATTTTCAATTGTTCTCGTTGAGCATAAAGTTTTATGAGGTTTATTTCATTTCCACATACAACCAGAATGTGGTAGTACAGGATCTTGGTGAGATTGGAAAATGTTTAGATGACAGCCTGTTGGAGTGATATTATGTCAGTAGATGTGGATGAAACGCCTAATAGGAGTCTGATTGGGCTCATCGGGTTCACGTTCAATTGATACTCGAGTGGTTTACGGTGGTCTGTATCAAGAGAAGTAGGACCCTTTTTAATTGGTTTTAGGTGCGCAATTTCAGGTCGCGGAGTTTAATCGTGATCGCTTGTGTTACTGGTGATTATTGCACCTCGGCAAATCAGAAATGGCACGGGATACTTTGCAAATTGTTGGAAATGCCATATAACGTAGGTCGTTGAATTCCATCCGATTCAGTAACCATCAAACTAAATTTCTACACCTCATTTTAGAGCCACTTAGAAAGTTGTTTGTCTCTGTAGATGCGTAAGTTTCTCATTGTACCCTAATTCATTGTTCTGTGGATGCCGCGTTTTTTTAAATCTTTTACTTACACAGGTGCAGTGTGATACGAAAGATACCATCGCCTCAGCTTCCGAACACGATTCGGAATCGGAGTTAAATAAACTGTCTGCCAAAGTCGCCTCCTTGGAACGTGCGTGCGACAATTTGCAAAAGCGTACCAGAGAAAAAGAAACTGGTGAGCTTCTGTAGTCCCGGTTTAGTGCGTTCCTGTATCTCAGCAAATAAGTTGTTATTGACATTTTGGTTTGTACTTAACGGTATGGTCATCGACAGTGTCGTGTTATACACAGGACTATTATATGTTTAAATTGAACGTTAAATCCTATGCCCGTTGTGGTCACTCTTCTCGACTTCTGATCAGTCGGTATTGTGTATCCTATCTTGTTTTCTCTTTGTATATGGTTTAGAGGGCCATTCATTAATTGAACTATCCGCTTTTATATCGTCAGATTTCTCATGTTAATGATATACTCCGATGCCGTGGTTTTTCTCTCGATTGGATTGACAACTTTTGTGCTGGGACGCGGCGTCTCTGCAGTTTGTTTAATCTATGATCATTGTACGAACTTTTTTTTCAGGATCCACCAGTCTTGATTGCTATGGATTATGTGGATACTTTTCAAATCTTCCAAGACTAGTCCCTTTCCGATTACCGGAATATCGTACAAACAGTTATTACGATTCAGTAGACGAACTTCGATGTACTGCTGGTGCTGATAAACTAACCGTAACGTTACAAAATATTTCACTTCTGTTTCAGGTAAAACAATCCAATCCGAGGATAAAATCCATGTAAGTTTATCTTGTATGCCACGTTTGTCACTAGTTTGTCTCTATTTATCTTTTATATAAACATTACTATAATGTGCGAAATTCATTATCATTTCATCATTCTAAATGGATACATCTCACCTGCCTCACTATAAACACCACTATCGATCACATACATGCATTAACTTATGCGTCATCCGCAGTATTTGAACGGATTTGGTAATAGTTAAACGGTTCTTTTTCTACCAAACTGTACTGTTAATGTTGTTTCTAGATATTCACGTTGTATCATCCATTGGTTTAGGAAGACTATTATAGTATAGTAACGTAACGGGTATATGTACCGATCTCGGAAGATTATCATTAAGGCATTTGTTTCCAAACTCCAAGCGTTATCCTGAAAATCGTTGTGACTCATTCTAGGTGAACATCGCATTTTTGCGAAAATTCTCCGAGATAATCACTTGTTGGATAGCCAGAAAATGGATAGGTAACTGTTGATGTTTACCGAATCAGTGCCGTGCAACAAAGGAGATGCCGTTCGAACAAAATCAATTGGTGCACTAGGTATATCCATGTGACCACAAACTTCCGAGATCGCAAAATGAATAATTTTTCGCGAAAATTCAAGGGCTGCGTTGCTTGCGACTCTTCAGAAGACGATTTTATTCATCGATACAGAACTGAAAGTCTTATTTTACAACAAAAATTTGAAGTTCTGCAAAGGCAGTTTAAGGTATGCGTGGATAATGATCACCGGGAAGAATTGTTTGCCAAGCACTTCCACTTAACGCTGTGCACTATTCCAGGAAGCAAATGACCTCGGTTTATGGGATCGTCGTTGATGTTTAGTTGCCGGCTTAATGGTAAATGTTTTGCTGTCCCTCCAAATTTGTCCAAAAGGTGAATAGGCTTTCCGTTGTGTTTGTTAGTGATATGTGGATTGTGAGATGCGTCCTGAAGAATGTGTCTTACTATCACATAATTAGTCATAATTAGTGCTTCAGCATCATATGTCGTAATAAGCATGATGCTCTTGAGAGTCAACATGCACTCAAGTTCAAGATTAAAAGTGTTTTGTGCTCCCATCCATCCTGGACGACATTTTCTCTTGCCACAAACGTTTTCCGGTATGGAATCGATCGTTTAGCAGGTGCGACTGCCACCCTGTGTTGTGACAGGCATAACAAAATCGGGAACGATTGCCGGTTCTGTTGATATACGTCAATTCCACATAACTGTGACATTTGTATCCGGTTTTCTTTTTGTAAGCACTCTAGTATGGCCTCTCCCGTTTGTTTACTGTTCTACTGTATTTTCTCAACGCACAGCTTGGGAAGCCTAACAGGTCACGGAAGCCAAACAAACAGCGTAAAAAGCTTTTGAGCGACCTCGATGATGACGACTGGTCCATTGAAGAGAGTTTGGGTGACGATTGTCCAAAAGACGATCCGGTCCTTGTAAGAAAGTCTGAGCCAGAAATCGACGCGACTGACACGCAAATTGTAACAACGAGCGATCAGTCGCTCTGTCATACCAAAGAGCCTCTTCGATCGGCTCTGTTGGATGAAGCTGAATCGGAGTATGTTACAAATTTGGACTACCGCAACCAGTTGCTTCGGAGTAGTTCGGATGACAGCACAGAGGAACCGGAACATCCAATAACACGTCGAAATCGAACAGAGTCAAGGATTGTATCAGAGATGAAGGACTTGCACTCACCGGACGAAATAAACGATTCTGACGTTGCTGAGTTATCCAACTCCTCGAAGTATACCGGTGAACTTCGCAAACTCATGAAGCCTGTCGCTTCATTAGATTGTTCCGGTGCCGTTAAGCGGTATGTCTTGATCACTTCACGTTTCAGGTTTTAAATAAAAAAATTGCTGTAGTACTGTTTCTATGGCTCTGACACGGACACTACCTCCAAACATACAACCTATAGGTCGATCTCTCGTTTTTCGTAGCTTGGCAACTTTACATAATCTGTTCTAGAATGTTACGCGGCATCAAGTTCCTGAGGTTTCTCTCTCTCGCGCTGGCTAGATATTTCTGGATACAATACTGTAGATTGAAGTGTCGGCCCTCAATGCTGCCTCGCCCCTGCACCCTAAAACCATCACATTGCCCGTCCTCTTCTTACTAGTTTCAAATTGTCTCCATGGTACAGAGCTTTTATTTTACCGTGATGTTCATGTTTTTATGCGAACACACATCGGACTTTTCTGCTGAGAAAGATTCAGTTTGAAGTCAGACCCCTTGTTCGTTTGTTGGTTGTAGTCAGGCTCGACTAGCTGAATGCGAGGTCGTGGGTAATACTTATGCTACTTCGATACACCTAGAATCTTTCAGTAGCTTATGCAAATCAACATTCACCAACATTCGTGAGGTTGAGATGGGGTCAGTTGTTAAGGTGTGTAATGTGAGTTTTGTTGTAAACTTCATTAAACGGCAAAGATTCTTGCAAGGTGTTGTTCAAGGTGAAAGCCTCAACTAGGCGCAGTGTGTTCCAATCTGACCGTTTGTGTACAAGCGTACTGTTATGTGTTGCCACAATTGCAGCTTTCTTGTCTAGTCAACTTACCATTTTGTTTACATCCCTAATTAAAGGTGACTTTCAAAAGTGCTTCAGAAGTCCTGCTACTAGATAAACATGAGGATCTTGATCCTTCCCGTCAGACGGAGATCAGCTCGCGGGTGTTATTTTGTTCATTGACAAATGGTCTGATAGACAAGCAACTTCATTTGTTTGTGTGAAGTGACCAAGTTGCACAACTGATGTTGCCGAGTTTGATGATCGATTATTTGCAGGCTAAGCAGCGAGCCTGAATATTTATACTCTAACCTGGACAACATCCATGCTCTGTGTTTGACAGTTTTCGTCACCGCCGTTCGTTGAATTTCTTCGTAGGCTGTTCAAAGTCCGCCACTTTGACGTTGTGCACTAGCAAGTACATGTTAACTAGCATTAAACCTGCGTACCTATCTACATTCTATGATGTGTTGTGCTGTGTAGTTAACTTTTGTATGTGCGCTATGCTAACCACACTAGCTATTCGAAGAAGGTTAGGCAAGAACATTGATTTATCCAGCGTTGTGCTATACCAACAACGTGTTCGCACATTGCTAATAGTAGCTGTTGATCGATTATCTCAATTGCGTCATCGGTCTTCTCATTCACTAGTTCTTCTCAATGTTTTCTGCTTGGAGTGTTTAGCTTTTGTCAATCCACGACCAATAAATGTGTCAGAGTGTTATCCAAGGCACCTATCAACTAGACGACGAATTCGCGGCTACCCAAATTGCGCAAAGATATGCGATTTACTTTCATTATCTATCATACTTTTCATTTGCGGAAATCGATAGACCGTTTGTGACTGATATGCAGACTACTAAACAGTTGGTCTCGATGCCTACCAGTGAGGTGACCGTCGGCTGTTTGTTACTTGTTGGATCTCGTTGGCATTGCACACAATAAGGAGTGAAGCCGACGGCCACTGTTTAAGTGCCAAAGTGGGATTCCATGCACACTCATCTACTAGATTGCAATTTGCAAACCATTTACGGTCGGTAGATTTCAACATGTATGAAAGGGAAGTGCAACAGCTGAGGACAATAGATGAAGAACCCAACTTGTAATGGAATGGCAGTTAATTTCTTTCTGTTTGTGAGAGTGAACGCAAAGAAAGTAAGTCCTACCATATCAGCCGACACAAGATTCCATGCATTCTGAGCACATATAACTTGATTGTAAGAGGCATACAAAAGCGAAGAGGGAGATATAAGTTAGTACTTGTAATATCAGGGTCACTATATATGAATGTGACAAGTTCAGCTAGTTGCTTGCAGACTGGGCGGCTGCAATATCACCACGGTTTATTTATGAATATCCAAGGATAAGCTGATGTGATAGCGCCTCGGAAATGGTGGTCTCCTAGCTCGTCCGATTTCAGACAGGCGCTGCGCGCCGAATGCTTGCTGATCGTATCACGCTGTGCGCGCAACCACTTGCAGATGTATTTGCTAATGCGAGTGTCCAGTGACCGGTCAGTTTTTCTAATATTGTGCTCACTGAAGGTGTTTGGAAATTCATGGATCGCGGATATGTTACAGATTCATACCGGTTCCCTTCTCTAGCAAACACTGGAAGTGACATCGCCCGCTAAACTACACGCAGTTGGTTATCATACTCGATTCTTAACGATATTTCTGTTTACTTACTGCATTATCACATTTCTCTTGTTTTATCAGGGAGATAAATTCCGTTGCGGATGAAGAAGATCTGCCTCCGAACATCAAAAGAGCAAGTCCCGAAAGTGATGGTACTGGAAGTCAAAGTATCGCGCGTAATCGAG
The DNA here is from genome assembly GCA_013368495.1 of Paragonimus heterotremus. Classification (NCBI taxonomy): domain Eukaryota; kingdom Metazoa; phylum Platyhelminthes; class Trematoda; order Plagiorchiida; family Troglotrematidae; genus Paragonimus; species Paragonimus heterotremus. Next base: position 24,549 of record LUCH01003550.1, read on the forward strand.
TAAAAAAGACTGCTCGAACCGGGAACTATCGTCTTCCAGATGACGATTCCGATTTAACCAGCAGTGAAAGCTCCGACCCGGAAGGTGTGAAACGAAACAGAAAACGTCCAAAATCATTACAAACCTCTTCTGACGATTCAAAGCTTGAATGCAAACCGGAAGACTCTGATAGCAGCGAAGTTTTAGAAGACGTCCGTGTCAGGAGAAAGAACTGTAGAAAAAGCCAATTCGGTTGCCTTAATACTACAAGTGAATCGTCAGATTCTGAAAAGCCTAATATCAAAAAGTCAGCTGCTCGTCAATCGGCTAGACCACGTCCTCGAAAACGGGCACGTACTCAACGGAAATCAGAATCTGAAGATGCAGCGGACAAGTCTCCAGACGGTAAAGCCGTGGATGTGAAAGCGTCACAAACTGATTCTGACGGTAGTGTAGGCGAGCATAAGAGTCGAAAGCGTATTCGGAAGATATATAATGACTCACATATTTCTAAGACTACCAAAACAGCCGAGGCGCAGGAACGTGAGCGTCGACGACGAATTGCAGAAAAACAAAAAGAGGTGAGTAATCTGTCCATATTTACACCTGTTTTTCAGTACACCATCTTTTCAACGTTTTCCAGTCGTCTCATGCTACATTTGTTCAAAACGTTTGAGTTATCTACCAAACCTATTTTTCTCTAAGATGCAACAATTACTGATAAATAGTAAGAGATTTATAAATTGTCCGACGTTTACCACTGATCGCAGCTCTCGTATTTTTATAGATTTTTCAACCAACGTCCTTAGGAAAGATGCACGAGAATTGAATTTCGCTCTTTATGGAACTGGTTATTAGTACATTTGCTTGCCACGGTGGGTTTTGAATTCTAGCCACGATTTTATGAGGCAACCTTATCGACAACTGCGCCATTGAACTAACACCAAGTGCGACCGAATTGTCTGTTACAAACACTCAACCGTGCTCTCTCACAGCTACAACAAGGATAAGTAAGTAAGGGTTGGCATAGAAAAATTAAGACAGTCGTCACATTTGTAAGCCACTGTAAGTCGCGTATGTTTCCTGGGCCGAGGCCCCCGTGATTGTGGTTGGAACCCCCACGGCTAGATAGCAACTAATGGTGTTCAACGACGTTGCTATCTAGCTAAGTTTTCTGTGATTCAAGTGCAATTCGTGAAGCGGAACAGTAAAAACTGAATGGACGCTGTCTTGCAGATATTGTCTTACTTTCATTAATAGCTTGTTTGTTTTCGAGGTGCAGGCACTAAACTATTGAACGTTCGAGTTCGAACGTGAGGTTATGTTGGAGGTTAGGCCTTCTTCTTTTTCATTATAAACTGGTTATTGTTCTTCTTTGCACATTTGTATGACAGTCAAGCGTCACTGTCGATCATCGGTGTATTGCTATTTATGCTGAATCGGCAGTGGATAAATTAGTTGTGGTCACTGAGGTTACCGTTTCTGTTTGGATGGGTTGTAAGACAGTTATGTCAGGTTCCAAACGAAGCCTCAAGGTTGCCAGACGGTGTCATTGTGGCTAGCTGTCAAACCTACTGAACGTGTAGGATATCCGCACCAAATTTAGTACGAATGAAGTCAAACAGTTTTGGCATCGTGTTTAACATGTTATTGATAAATGGATTCAGAATAACACAATGTTACGAGCAAGTTGTAGTACTCTGCGTTTCAACCACCTCGAGTGGCCTTCCTCAAGAGTGTTGTAATCGAAATCACATTGATTACAACATCGATTACAACAACCTACTGAACGTGATTGTGGAGTTTGCGACCATTTAAACTGTTGTTTGAAAACGCTCTCGGACATGGTTATGTCACTGTCACCCATGAGCCTGTATCTCTCAGTTTGTTAACTTCCTTTTTTTCATGAATCCACATTTTTGCATGTATTGTATAACATGCACCTTCGTTTGTGAGTAGTATGGTGCGTAGATTCGGGAACTAAAAGGCAGGAGGAGGAGGAACCAGAGACGAGTATTAGAATCGCGTGTATGCACTATGGGGGACCTGTCACCAAAGCGAAGGACAGTGCACTACTGCTTAGAGTGTGTGAATACACGTCAGCCATGCAAATGAATGTACGCGTTCGTTGTCCTTTGTTTTCAGGCTACTTGTAATGAATTTCGTACAATACGCAACTTCGCAGACCAAGCGTCTTTTAGGGCCACAAGTGTTTTTGTCACATTTGTGCCTGGTAATTACTTTACGGCTTCATCATCTGCCGTCAAGACCGGCGACAGCCCATGTCACAGCACCTACAGTTACGGTTAAAGACTGAAAATGCCACTGATGGTTTTTATAACCCCTGAAGGAGAAGAAAGCAGGAACGAACACAGAACTGTGGTCAGTTCCGCGATCATGAGAAGAACGCTGGATATCATAGTAGGCCGCAAAGTGATGTGCACGTGTAACGGAGTATAGTTCGTGCGTTTTCGACCACTTCAGCAATTAAGCAAGAAGACACCCTTCGAACGAGCTCTGCTTACTACGTGACCAGGGAGCGGACCACTGGTGTATAGCAGCTGTATTTATAAGTTCTTGGTGACCTTGGGGCCAAGCCACCTATAGGACCAATCGAGTTGTGAGCGCTAAACTTGAAAGTCAAAATAATGGACATTCAAACTGCCAAGAATAAAAGTTACAATTTTCCAGGCAGATAAAGTGGATTCTTGGAAAGAACTAGTTTTCCCCAGTAATAGTGAAGAGACATACTTTCTAGAAAAAGATTTAAGTATTTTAAGATGTTACCTCATTGCTCCGTTGGGTGTACACTCATTTTTTAATTCTCTGTTGTATGTATGAAACAGGGATCTGTGGTAAGCTCTGACATATCCGTAGCACCTTTTTGGATGAGATTATTACTGAAATATTTACCATGACACCTGGTTGTCTAATAACCAATTAACATCGTTGGGCAGTACACAACGCCAACACATCAATCCAAGACAGGGTGTAATGGGTAGCGACGTAAAGGTTTAAGATTGCTCACCACGAAATGGACCGCATTCGTTCTTTTTATCCTATGGCTCTTATACGCTTACGTTGACCTACCTGAGAGGTTTTACTTCCAGACGTATGTTCATTCTCTTTGTTAGTTGTTTCTAGTCTTTGTAGCATATACCCTTGTACTGATTACTTTGAGTTTTCATTTTAAGCTTGATTTGCGTTGGTCGCACGGTTATTCTTGTAGGCAGTACTTTTGTATCTTTATATGATCTACAACGTAGTATAGTCTCCTTGCTTATAGTGGTCGTACGTTCTGTGAATCATCCGTTACTGTTACTAACCGACATTATGCACTGAACAATCTGGTTCCGGCTGTCCAGCTGGATGGTGTTCGTTTTGTAGTCTGTTCCTATTTGTACGCTTGCGCTTTCACTTGTCCTTATCTTACATATGAATTCCAGTACAACGACTGCATCCTGCAAGAAGGTACCGGTATTAATGTGGTTACGAAAATGTTGGTTCTGGAGAAATCGACAAACGGTTCAAGCCCTTCCATTCAAGTTCATTCAGATATTTTGAAGCACCTCAAACCTCACCAAGTGGATGGTACGTTTCAAAGCCCAGGAAGGTTTTCAAAGGTTGTATAAATACTGACATTTTTTCGTGGTTTATCAACTAACCTGGTCTAACCTACCTAGACGAATATGTCGTTGGTGTTCATTAGTAATGGAGGCACTTTTTTATCAGATCACTTCTTGGTTGGTCAAATTGCCGTGACACTTTTTCCGTTCGAACGCGTTGCAAGTTTACAAGATTTACTATTCTTCGAAACTACAGTGTTTCTGACGTGTGCTATCAGTTTTCTATCATGCTTGCCAAAGTTGGATAACCTAAACTGTGAGCGTGCGTTTTGCCTAGCAATTTTCAAAATGTTTTTTTTTCGAAACATGTTTCACGAAACTGTCTTTAACGGAAGATAGTCTGTCTGTATATTTTCTTACCTTATCAAAAACTGCAGCAACGAGCGGCGTCATCTTATCTCTTCCGGTTCATGCTATTAGTATGTCGATTGCATTTGATGTTCTTCTCAGCTGTTCGTTTTCTCTGGGACTGCGTGATTGAATCTGTGGAACGTCAACAAAAATCTCCGAACGATTTGATGGGCGGCGCTATTCTGGCTCACTGCATGGGGCTTGGCAAGACACTCTCTGTGATCGCATTTATTCACACGTTGTTCATGCATGCGGACGTGTTGAACGTCCGTCGATGTTTGGTCATCTGTCCAGTGAACACGCTGCTCAATTGGAAACACGAATGGGAAATGTGGCTTCCTGAGAACGATCAGATTGATGTATTCGAATTAGCTTCTAAGGCGGATTTCAAGTATCGAGTGGATGTCCTCAAACACTGGTTTCGCAAGGTAATTGCTTTTTTATACGTTGTTCAGGAGCACGCAACTCGCTGACTGTACTTGGACAGTATATCTCACCGTCGCGCTTGATGAAGTGCACGTGTATCTGTAGCTTCTTACTTCGCTCCTGAACTGTGTTAAATGCTTGATGATGTACTTCACGTTAGTCGGATTACATTTTCGAAGATGCTCGTAATGGTTTCAATGATCTTGTTGTGAACTTTATTTTTCGGATGGAGTATTTACATGATGCTACCCTGCTCCGTCCATCTACCGAGGGCAGGTGGATTACATTGTAGAAGTGGTGCGATCAAACTGACGTGTATAGAGTGTGCTTCATATTTTCAAAGTGTGTAATGTGGCACTTCATGATTCGTTCTCCACTCACTCTTTTTATTGAATGCAAACGGACCATGTCACCGTCTCGTACATTTTGCATGATTGCTGTTAAGTTTTCGATGTTGTTGGTGGGAGCATGTTTTTATCAAGTGTTGAGGTTGTAATCTTGACAATTTTGAACTTCGTGCGAACAGAAACACGGCGCATACGAGCGATTCACGTGTACCGGGCATCCTAACAAACCTATTCTCAGTATGCGTTTAAACTAGCCCATCCATAACTCCACCCTCTTCATACCCCGTAGAGTTAGACCTTGTGTAGTTTTCGAAGTGACTCGGCTTGACTGACAAGTTATCTCACCTGACAACCTAAGAACCGTTCGGTTATCCACCACTCCTCCCTTATTGTCAGTTCATCACTGTAATTCAGTAAGAATGAGTGATTTTCGAGTGATACTATAGTTTTTCTGCGTTGCACTAGTGTTTCGAATTCGTTTGCGACCGAATCAATTCAGGTCGAATTGCCGGGACGTATCCAACATTGGAATCCTTCTCTTGAATAGAAACGGAAAGCTTGAAGGGGTATATGCTAGTTGCACATGCACCAGTAAAATGCACACTCTGAAAATTTCGAAAAGAAAATGACTAATAGGACGTCCACGCGTGTAAGCATTCGGAACGAATGACAGATATCACCTACCTGTCGACACGTGTGCGCCAACTCGGACGACTAGGTTCATCAGAAATTTTCCTTAGTAGGCAGCAGATAAATGGAGACACTTCAACCAGCGAGCAAGCTGGGATTAATGTCGACAGCTTATATTCAATTCAGTGATATTATAAGTATAAAGTGTCTAGTATGAATATTTCACAATCTAAGTTATAAAGTCCTGTCAAAAAATAGTTTGACAGTAGAATGTTGACATTCGTATGCGCCGAGAAGTGTATGTGATCATTTATCAGATTTGGTTTGATTGAGTGATTAAAGTTAAATCCAAACAGTATAAAAGATGAGCAAATGGGAATCCTTTCACGGTGAAAATAGTGCACAAATGTTGTGCTGGTGGTGTCGTCATACCGTTCATCGTTTTGCGTAACATTGAACGGTCCTAGTGACCAAGGGTCATACCAAACAAAAAACAGGATAATGTCCGGATGGTATCGACATTAACGCTGTCGTCGTTGAGCTTATTGAACGTTGGCTGTCAACGACTTCGTCGAATGACCATAGCCGTTCCTATAGTTCACATTATCTCTAAATATATGAGGCAATGTCGAAGCACATAGCAGTATCGAATACAACGTGCCTGAACGATGGTTAGCCTGAATGCGTACATCACAAGCTCAACGGGTTAATCAAATAACATGTACAGCTAAATGCATTAGAGATATGGTAATGAGTTGGACGTGATATTTCGAGTAAATGAAGACCAGTGGGTCGGGTGTAGAATATATCAGTTGAGTGGCTACACATTGATGAGTAGCATCCATCTAACATCTAGTGTAGTTTGGTCGCGTACAGAAGGAAAACGATTTTTAAACTATAAACATATGATGATTGTACGATGAAATGGCCGTTAGCAACCTGTTCTATTATTTTTTTTGCTATGGGTTTGGACGTGAGTATCATTCATCTCATTCATGAAGCGTTCCTTTTATTTTCTTGTCATATTTACGCCTCGTGAAAGTACGTGAATTTAATTCGTGTCACAATTTGCTCCCTGTTTGCTGTGTTTAGGTAAATCAAAATGTTCTAGTGTTCCAATTATATTAGTGGCCTAATACCTTTATTCACTTCTACTAGGATTTTTTTACACCAACTTCATCATAATTTTGTGCTTCATACGTCTTCCTCCTCATGTATTCTTCACTGTCCTATTAATCTTCTTCGATCATCGTTCATTTTGCACTATACAGAATTCATCGATATTGTGTTTTCTCCTAATTGTATCTGTTATTTCCAGACTTGATGCTCGTTCTGTCACGCAAACACTTTCCAACATGATTGCTTAGCTCATGGTCACCTGAAAGTTTAAAAAATTTCTTACAGGGTGGTGTTATGCTGATCGGCTATGATATGTTTCGCAATTTCATCAATACTCGAGGACGCAAAAGGGGGAATAAATTCTCCAAAGAGTCGATCACCCAAGCCCTTCTGGATCCTGGTCCAGACATTGTGATCTGCGATGAGGGACATATTTTAAAGAACGACAAATCAGGCTTATCAAAAGCCATTTCACAAATTCGCACGCGAAGGCGCGTGATCCTAACCGGCACTCCATTGCAAAACAATCTCAGTGAATGTAAGTAAGAGGAGGTTTAGGGAACTTATATCTTTGGTGCGAGTTTTCCTTTCTTTAATATACCAGCTTATAACGTAATATTTGTAAACTCTAGTATACAACAATCTAAAGCAATTCCAATGCAACGACTGTTGTTTATGACATTTTTTTCTTTACTTTCATTGCTTAGTTGCACTTTTTTCAAATTGGGGTGGGGTTCGACACGTTGGCTCATCAGTCTACCTTCTGTCGGCCTCGCCGATCCACGTTTTTCACACACTGGTCACGAACACCTACACCATTGATTGTCCGCTTAATTTCGGGTAGCTGAATACAGTGTCCACTCTAGTGATTGGGGTATTGGATGATGACGGTACTCTGTCTCGGTCACCATTGCGTGGGCAATGTAATCACGTTTGCGACCTTCTGTACAGTTAGGCGAACTGAATTGCCAATTTTACTCCAAAATGTTTAGCAATCGGAAAGATTGCTGCGCACTCATCACATATCAAACAGCAGCGCTCATGTTCTTGCACAAACCAAATGGGCATCGGCTCAACTGTGTTCTCACATTCACAACAGTTTTTTGTCTTTAACTTGTACGCTAGAGACGGAGCTTAAGAGCAACCTGCCTCGTTTTGCTTCTCTCCTATGGGCTTACCTTATTTTCTCAAGCAAACATTGAAAACAAGCCTGCCAATTTTGTATAGACCATTCAGTGCTAAAGTAGAATAAACCAACTCCCTGCTGATAAAAAGAGTGAAGGGATGAGATGATACTTCGAGCAGTAACATTCGAATTGGATCCAGATCTTACACATGACACTGCTATCCGGCCACTTCTAGCGTATCATGCGACAGTTCTTTTAAAATTGGGATTACACTGTTTAAAACTTTCGTTACTTCAGGTGTACTTGCAAGCGGACTTCCAACGTTCGCTTATTGTTTTGTCAACATATGCGATTTGACATTGCTTATCCAATCTCTCATCGGGGTGCGCATCCTGCCGAACACACTCCCAGGCTTCTTTTGCGCGTCTCACTTTCTTTTCACAACGATTTCTTTCTCAGATCACGCTATGGTGAATTTCGTGAAGCCGAACCTTCTTGGAACGTTTCGCGAGTTTAATAACCGCTTTGCCAATCCCATTCGTAACGGACAGCATTCGAATTCGACTGAACGAGATGTGAATTTTATGAAAAAACGTGCCCACGTGTTGTACAAAACCCTGGATGGTTGTGTTCAAGTAAGGCTGTTTGTCGTATATTCACTTCTTTTGCCAGTGTTATGAATGCTTCCAGAATGGCCTCGATACACATCTGTTGATTTCTCTGCAGGCAGTCTGCCTGTTGCAGCGATGTTCGCGTTCTGTTGTTCGTATGGAATATGCAGACTGGCATTATGGTCCTAATATACGTGTTGTTTTGTTTAACATTGGACCAATTTCCTTTTGTTAGCATCGGGGTCATGGCAGATCTGTTTACTCAACGACCATGAATCTGACTAAGTGGTAATGTGACTCGAGCCACACGTCACCGCAACAGTTGCGAAGAATGTGCTTGTAGAGGAGGAAAGAGTATCGAAGCAAAAACTGGGGAAAACTCGATTCGATACAGGGACCATTTTTGTCGTGAATGCAGACACGCCATAGATCGCGGAGGGCTGCTATTTTGGGTAGCGTTTTTAACCAGCGATTTGAGTGACGATGAGGTACTCTAACGAGGGTGGCACCGTCTGCCAACTTCACTCAACGGTATAATCGCGGTCTCCGTGTTTCGTTACAAAATCCTAGCTGTACTCCACTGTTGTTGGTCTAAATAAAGTATGCCATAACCGTATTGCTGGTATATGGACTATGTGACTCAAACGTCGCGGACCGTATTTTTTAAAATTGTTTTTTTCCACTTGGCTGCATATCCAATTTTGTGACATACGCGCTACCAAAGGCCATATTGCTCACGAGCTTATCCAACTTGATGCGAACTAACAACTATATGAAATGGAACAAGTTTGATAAGGGACAAGAATGGCATGGATTGAAACTGTTTGTGATGCAGAAATCTAATTTTGGGTCTAACAAGTGCCGTTTATTACCATCCTCAGATATTTAATAGGTCACCAACGAAATTTGCTCGTTGTTTTGATCTCAGCCTGGAAGCCGGTAGCGCCTTCTTGAAATTAGCTATCATATTTCGAACCCAAGACATGCACTGGTTACCAGACTGTAGTTTTCAGTCAAGCTTGATACGCGCAAACGGGGTTCGACCTTGCAAACGTTTGATTGACATACATATGATATGTCCGAGCCAGTGAAGCCTGTGGCCACTGGGATCCGGTTATTTTAAGAGCGTATTGATCAATCTCACAGCGCTGCCAATCGTTTTGAGACATCGGTGATCGAACGCAGTTCGCTTAAGTAGCGAACTTCTTTTGGTGTACGTAACAGCATTATTGAGTGGTATTTGTCTATCAGAATCTTGACTTTATTGGTCCCAGAGCAAGTGGAAAAAAAACACTCCCGGCCCATCCCTGTCAGGTTATCGGTCACTGTCAGACCTAAGTCGCATGCAGGCAACACGGTTTTCAGCCGTTTAATGTTGAGCAAGAGCATTCGAAATAGTCAATGTTTCAAGACAGATAATACCAGTATTGTTGGAAAAGATCCTGGTGATCTTCGTGCTTAATGCGACCATCCATTTCATTAGTTTGAACGTGGTATTCTTATGTCACGTATTCACTGCACTTTAGGTGATTACTGAATCTATTGAGTGATGCAGTGCAGCGAGCAATTGTTTGATGCGGATTCCCTTCTTCAAACCGTCATTTCTTTATGACTGCAAATCTTGTCTGGTGCCCTCCAAAGTCAAAGCTAATGGTGGTTGTGCAGAGAATTATTAACCCCTCGAATTTGCTGTCGATTTTTACCCGCCCGTTTGTTTTTGTTCTTTCCATAGTGTGTGTTGCATCTTGTCCGTGATTGTACTTCGCAGTATTAAACATCTGTATAACAGACCTCTTCAACCAGAACCGCTTCTGTTTGGTTTTTTGAGTACATTAAGTTTGGATTGGTTATGGAATTCTCTGGGGGCATGGGCCTACGCCTCGAATAGAGACCAGTTCGGCTATCCTTCATGAGTAGACTATACTGAGGGATCACAACACATTGTATGTTCCACAAGTGCCTTAAGCTTGTTAACTGTTCGAAGAGATGTTTGAGTAGCTTTCGTGATCATGGGATGGAGTATCCTGTATAGATTATTGAGACAAGTGAGTATACAGTAGGTGCGTTCTGTCTGATTTGAACTCTTTATCGTTGTTATACATTGATCTGTTGATTGCGACACTCCTAAACCATTCCTCCTGCGCCATTGTTTTGATATGCTTGCTGAATCATCAATTTATAGCCATTCAGTCGCGTGAACTTCTCTTTCTTGAAGCTGTCTACAAATTTGGTTGTATGAAACTGAATAAATCGGTGGAAAATCGATTTGGTTGGAACCTGGTAATTAAAATCAAACGTTTACACTCGTTCATTTCCATTTTGGTTCGGGATAATTTACAGCCCAATTGGATTGTTGTAGGAAAAATCACGCAGTTCACTGAACAACCTTAATTTCGCACCGTCAGTAAAAATTATTAGTCAAACGATCAGCACGTCTTGTGTACAGCAAAACTATGCTGATTACCTTAACTCTACTCGTCTGCTGTGTCAGATGTGCTTCCAAACCGATGTGTTTCTGCCTGCTTTCGATTGTCTCATGGGTCACGGTGCTGAAAACTCGCTGACCCTATTTTCTTATGGTGTACCGCGTAGTCGACATATTGTATGTGACAGAACATAATGTGTAGCTTAACGAATTGGAGTCAGATCGATTTCTAATGGCATACTCGGTAAGATTTTTGTGAGCGTTTCATACAACTTGTCGTAGCATGCAGCTTAGTTATTTGACATTTGGACGGTATAGCTTAAGGTTACTTTTGATAATCTTGCATTCGCACACGGTGGTTTCCGTCCACAACGATCACCTTTAGAGGATATAGAAGATGGAGTAGGTAGTCGTTAGAAAGGACCGTTACTTTGTTAATTCTTTATGCAGTTATCCTTTGTATGATACAGCAAACATAGGAAAGCTTCTGTGTCTTAAAGTATTTTAATGTTACTACCTTGTCTTGATCGCTTATTCATCAAGTGTTTTTTACTTAACGCTCTTTTATTGAGAAGGATCTCATGCGTATGCTTGAAGTGTAGAATCGTTGGTCATATTTTGTCCTCGCATTGTTCAGGTTAGGCGGAGCAACGTGAACGCAGTTCATCGCCTGCGCGATTTCTTGCTGCAAGTCTTGCCTGAAGCTTAACAGTGCAAGTTCTGATCAGTCCGTTTTCCTGCAATTCAACCTAAATTATGATATCTCCTATGTGGTAACGTTTTGTCAGTCACTTGTTTCTTTGGGTTTTATCGTAAGCACAGTTCTCTGTATATTTCTGTTGTTAGATACGTTTTCCTCGACTAGCTGTTTGGTATTAACAAGAATAAATCAATGGCTTATTCTGAAGCTTAACTCTTACGCAGCTGTAAAAGCGGTTCTGACTTAAAGACGAGAGGGATAGGAGGATGGGACACTATTCGTAAGCTCGTGCATCTCAATATAATGAACATATGGGTGTCATCTACCCTACAAACAGCCAGCTGAGTCCTAAGTGATAGTAGTCTGTATTCTCAAGACAGATTCTGTATGGCTTTCGTTCTGTTGCTCCACAACTTGAAAATTATTCCCTCCATCTGAACTTAATAGCCGTCATCTCTGTCTTTTGATTCGGTACACGAACACAACCTACCGTTTCTAATTCATGTATTTAGTTCCCTAAGACCTTTGCTACTTAACTGGATTGAACACTGAATAAACGCGTTGTTTACCGATCGCCTAGAAGTTTGATATCTTAGCAGCCATTCGTGCATGATTTATGCTCTATAAACCGGGTCGTTCCAGCCTGAACCGTGATTAATTTAGTTTACTGCTGCTCAACCTGATTGGCTGACATTTTTGAGATCGGTTCCGGCATGTGATTGCCACATTCACCTCTTGTACCATTGTTGAGTTTGTCTGTCACTTTTCCCTTTATCTACCATTTTCAAAGCGCAAAGACTACAACGCTTTAACACAATATCTTCCACCACGCTATGAGTATGTGATCATGTGCAGACTAAGCACAATACAAGGAAACCTTTACCGGGCCTATTTGAAAATCCGGGCTGACCGTATTGCAGCCCGGACGGATCAACGCACTGACGATGGCTGCGTGGATCGGCGTAAAACATTGTTCTGTGATCAGCAAACACTCTACCGTGTATGGACCCATCCATTTTTGCTGCGTAGTCACGAAACTCGAGAAGCTCGCAAGGTATATTTATTCCTTCTGTTTTCTTTCATTATATCGTCATGTGTTTCTATCCCCGTCTAATGCAGGAGTCGGCGCTCTACAGCCTGAGGTCTCAAACTGAATTGCCGTATACACCGGTCTACGGCGATTCTAAAATACGATCCTGGCCTCAGATCTCGTTTCATTCATCTGAATAACCATTACCTAATTGTGATAAAGACTGTATGATAAAGTAAGCTGACCCCAATGCTAACTCAGTATTCACGTTCACGTCCAGCTCTAAAGTACGCACAGCGTAAGCCGCAAAATTAGCTAACTTATGCCCGTCTAGATGATATACATCTAGTCACATCCTACTGTGTCAGCTGGTAGTGATCAAATTTTGTTTGACAAACAGCATCACGCAAATTTGTTCCGTTTATCACTTCACGATTTGAACGTTATTTCAGCAAAACAAACGTTTGTTATTTTGTTGGTGAGTAGTAGGTGTTTTTGCTGTTACGTAAAGTGAATGTCACAGTTGATCCCAGCTGTTGCATTTTTTATTTTAAAAAAACCACCATCTTCACCCATTAGCCATATCAGATTAATGTAATTCGCTGCCCAATAATACTTATAGGATGTAACATGCCAAGAAGAAGGTTGTTAACCCCCGGACCTAATGAGCCAAAATGTGCGCCAAGTAATGGATCACGATTGTCGGCTTGTAGATATTTACATAGGAACAACGTGGTCCTCGAAGAAGTTTGTGCATTGCAAGCTCCACATAAAGCAAGGACCGATATATCCGTCTTGGTTTTCCAACTACCTAATTACGTATATATTTAATTCGTTTACCTTTACCATTTCGCTCTTATCTACCTCTTCGTCAGTTTCGATTGATTCTACAGTTGCATAATAATAAAAGCGGGTGTTATCATTTATCATGTCTTAACGAACTTGATCCACTTAACCACGGTCAATTATGTGTATCGATCACACTTCCACACAATCGACCAGCCTACAACACAAATAGTAGTCTTTGCCTGAGCGTTCATTACTACACATCCTGATCAGGAGTATCTGTTGATTAGTTTATTGATGGATTCAGTACCTCTGGTTAACTGGATCTAATGTACAGCCAGTGAATTACGGAAAAGGCATACACATTTGCTTTTTCGTTTGTTCTTATAAACAGCAGTTTTTATACCCATAAGAAATTTTCTCATCAAGATAGTCTATCACCTACGTGTATAACGTTGTGGCGACTAAAATATTGTTTGTACAATGGGTCACTGATGATCACGTTCGCCTTCTAATCTGCGTTCCTTGTAACTCTTAGAGTGAGTGACTGAAGGCACTGGATGAGATGATGGCTAACTGTCTTGTCGTTGTTCCACCTGTTTGTGTTTGAAGTAAATGTGGTTGGTGAAGGGTGAACTTGAGAATCACCTATATTGTATATACTATCATACACTCATTTGCAACTTGATTGTTTGTCTACAGTGTGTGAGCACCTTGACGCTGTCTCTAATTTTAGACAAAGTGGGTTTCATGAATAAGTTTTAACCTCCCTGCCTTTTATTTGTAAACTTGGGCTTATTATTTATTATCCTCTCACAGTTGCTCGATAATTAAGTAGTAGTTTCAGCGACTGATTTGTCACTATCATTGACGACTATTTCACTGCCTTTTAGTACTAGTGTGCTGTCTGTCGTCTGTTGGATAAGGTTTCTTCAACTCACCGAATTGTTTACTGACGATCTCAATTGTGCTTGTTCTGCGCATTGAAGGTTCCTTAATTGCGTACACAAATTTGGACACAACTCTTACTTGACGTTGAAGGACCGTATCGTTTTGTTGTCTGCAATCAGCTTCCATAATAATTGAAGCTTAAGCAATACAGTCACACTCGCTTTTAACGAGAAAGTTTATCATAACGGGTCCTTGCTCCGGAACATTGTTTACCTCACATACGTGGTGGATGCATTCAAAGCTGTTCGTTAAAACATTGTTTTATATGAAGGAATCCAATCATTTATACTGTCTGAATAGGTTATTACTTCATTTGCTATCTTACAGCTTGCTGATATGATTACTTTTTGTGTATCGCGAGTATTCATATTGCATACGTTATTTACTTGTAGTCTATTTATCTCAAAGATTACTGGAAGTCGGGCTGAAGTCGTGTTTCTGTGCGTATGTCGTTAGCAGGCCGGTAGTTTGCAGTTTTGATTCGTCAAATAACTTGTTATGATTGCTTAACTGATCTCTTCTTTCGCTATTACTTGCTGGATTTCTTGATACAGTCGCGTAAAAAGGTGGCACATTTGTTAGCGGTAAACTTACCGAGACCAAAGGTGCTTAGCCATTGTGACTTGAGTCTTTGGGTTTGCGATGTCCGCTGCCAATCACACGATTGTGGGCTCCATACACTAACGTGATCGTTCCTGTTTAAGTTTGGGCAGCCTGGTAATGTCCACCTCCAGTGTAACATAACGTCAAATGCCTGTTAGTGTGAAAGATGAAGCCACATTTAATTCCTAGACTTATGAAGATGTAGCGTTTATCTTTTTGTGTTATACATGCCTGCTCGTTTTTTATCCTTTTACAGATGTTGCTAGAGGACGATGAGGAGATGACGGGTTCTGATCTCGGTTCGGGTAGTACGTCTGAAGGGGAAGAAGAGATGTCAGTGACATCAGATTCATCGGATTCCAATGAGTGCGAATTGACTGTCAACCCTACAGGTGCTGAACACACCTCGGTGACTAGACGCAGGCGTCATACACGTTCGTGTAAAGTGGAACCGGCCGGGGACCGGGATGTGGTGCTGATAGATAGTGACAGTAGCTATGGTGTCAATCAGCCGCAGACTGATGGCAACATAGAGGAAGAAGCTAACAGCGTGCCTGTCGGGAAATCCAACATCGAACCCTGGTGGTACAAGGATTACAAAGAGGAATACGATTGGTCGCTTGAGGTGGGTGGAAAATTGGAAGTCTTGTTCCGTCTGTTAAAGAAATGCAACGATATTGGAGACAAGGTGCTAGTTTTCTCCCAGAGTCTGCTTTCATTGGATTTGTTGGAAAGGTTTTTGGGTGAACTTCATCGTCAGTGGCTAGTGAGTCAGGTAAGTAAAACTGATCGGAATGCACTGTCGTACAAACCACACGATAGTCTAGTTTCATATAAGACTTCTTTATCTGTGTTAGTGTTCGGGGAAGTTTGATCAGTGTTTTTAGATGGCTTGTCATCGTCTTAAAACGTACCTTTGGGACGGCCAAGCTTACCTGAGCGTGAAAGTCGTCTCACGTTCCTGATTCGATAGTTAGAGGAAATGAGCATAAAAAATCACGCGTTTATCAGATAAAGTGGCACAGGCGATCTGCATCTTATAAAGCGAGAAGTCTAGGTCAGCTGGCCAAGAGTGGAAAGTTTTTCAGACTATTAATTTACCTTGATTGATATCTAGTTGATAGCTGGTTACCTGTTAGTCGGCTTAATCAAAAGCCGTTTGATTTGGTCCAGACTAAGGGTTCGTGGTCGATCTTCTCTGGTTCTGGATTTAAAGTCCTCCCGAAAATTGCTGATCGAGTAATCTATGTATTTCGATTTTACGCTACAATAGACATCTTCCATTTGGCACCATCGTTATCCACTGATTCGCTCGCTTTTTTTAAATTAAATTTCTGTCGTCAATTTGGTGGCCTTTCGTTTCTGTCGAGTTGACGCGTTGAATAATGTTTGGTACGGTTCGCTGCGTTTTTTTCTCTTGGAGTTTGCAGCTTCTGATTGTAAGACAGTGTTCTGGCTCTCTTAATAATCTAGGGTGAGGCGGTTGACAATTTACCGGAGGACGAAACATGCCCACGACCTGACTTGTCTGCGTATTTCTCCGAGCTCGGTGAAAACACATGGGTGCGCGGACACGACTACGAACGCATGGACGGCAGCATGAATGCTGTGGTGCGTAAGGATTTACAACGTCGATTCAACCGACAAGCCAACACACGCCTGCGTTTGTTTCTAATCTCGACTAGAGCAGGTGGCCTCGGCATAAATCTGGTTGCTGCTAATCGTCTGATTGTGTTCGATGCCTCGTGGAACCCAAGTCATGATATTCAGTCGATCTTCCGAAGTTATCGGTTTGGACAGACCAAACCTGTGTATATCTATCGCCTGATCGCACAGGGTACCATGGAAGAGAAAATTTATGATCGCCAAGTAAGCATGTTTGTATGTCCTTTCCGCCCAGTTATTGCTTAAGTCCGATTGGCAGACCATATTTTGCCCCTTTCAACAATGTGCCGATAGATGAGCAGTTCGTTAGATTATTCAGATTTCTGCGTTTACGCACCGTCTGTTTCACTCTAATGTGATATGGAAGACTGAATCCCGTCATCAAATTCTGAATCGATTCATCACTACTGAAATCGCAAAGTACGACCTCAATTCTCGACATGGTTTTAACTTTTGTAGTCAAACTCTACTACCATTGGTTTGTTTCCAGCAAGACTGCTGCATCTGCTTCAGTGCATCCACGTGAATGCGCTCGCGCGGCCACACTGGATGAGCATGATCTACACACACGTTCTAGTTGTAGCGAATCAACAAAGGTGGCGTCGAGAAGTAGTTCTTTCGCCCACCAACGTTCTTTTTGATCAGTGGACAATACGAGTGATCTGTTAATTGAACTAAGGTCACCAGCTGTCGTGTTAACGCGACAAGCTCAGAATTATCAACTGGGATGTTAAAGCCAGTTTTTGAATAAAAGTGAATCACTCCATTGGGTAACATTGGTGCATTGACTTAATGTGTGCAATAGGCCTATCTAAGAAACATAAGTCTACTGATGAGTAGTAGGGGATTCTGGTCTTCATATAAACATAAGTCTGTTTGGGTAAGTAATTAGATGGTGAGTTTTATTACCCACTTAAGTACAGTGAGGGAAATCCAGAAATAAGTAGCGTAAAATGCACGATCTTGCTTCGTTTTAGTTTTTGGAAAATGTACATCGTCTTACCGGAAAATTCGTACATAGCAAACGCAGATCCTCGTTTTCAGTACTTCTTCGTTACGTTGTTTCGGTTGAAAAAATATATGGACGAAGTGGTAGCGTGAAATAATTGTGGACCCAATGAACCAGTCGATTGATCATTAGCTCATCGTTTCGTATCTTGCTCCAGTGGGTTGTTCCGTATATGGCCCTGAATGGTCTGATGTTTAACATAGTTGAGTGTTGGTGAATTTGGTAGCTCGGGTGAATTTGCTCATTATTTTGTTCGGAAACCTGAAGACATCATCGATATGCAAAGGTTGGTGAATGTTCGTGCTTATGTACTTTGATCTGGCCACCGTATACCTCACTTCGGCCTTTGTTACGATTGTTTATCCACCTTTGCTCCTCAGTGAAGGCATGCGATGGTATCTGATTGTGACCGAGTTTACATGTTCCCATTCCTTCCGTTGCATTGGCCCATAGATTTTGTCCGATTCTATTTGTCGAGGTGGTTAAGAACTCCGTGACTTACCTTGTTTGTCTGAGCATGGGTTTCTGCAGTGTCCAGTGCTGATTCTTTTGATTTGGACAGACAAACTTTTAAAAAATTCGTGATACATACCTTTTGTCAACTAGTTCGTATTCATACAACCCCATTCGTGGCTTTTGTCCACCATTGCCTCCATAGCGTATCATGTGTGAGCAATTGCAATTGCGTTGTGACAGTAGTTTGATGATTGGCTATTGATTAATCTGGCCAAGCCTATTCAAATCCTTAAAAAGGTTTCACGCTCCTAAGCTCACTCTCTATGTTAGGGGACGAGGGTGTAACAAGTTAACCTAATTTTCGTGAATTGCTCTTAATCTCTGTTACAACATGCTAGCGCACAAAAGGACAGGGTGTAGAGTCAAACGAACCGAAGACGGCCGATTAAGAATAACACAGCGAGGAAACAAGGAGTATATTATCGACACGCGAAATCGACGTGCGTGAGCGAATAACAAGACGAAAAGATAACACAGGGGAATGACAAACGAGCTCGTAGCGTGAGTCGTACGTTCGAGTGCGCAGTGATGATTTTCGGTATCCATACTCATTCAAACGAAAGTCTGAGCACACAAAAGTTGGAAACGAAAAGAATGCGGTCGTAACTTTAACACAGTTGGCAATTAACAAATAGGGTCGCTACAGAGCTCCTCCCTAGAAGACAGAATGTTGGATTCGACAATGTAGCAGTGTTTCAATTAGCCGGAACCGTTGACACGAGCACGAATGGTCCAATTTACCCCTACCACACTGCGCGCGTCTACAGTCGGCAAGTTGTAATCGACCTAGTAGGATCGTAGCTTTCGTCGCGTCCACCGTACATCTTCCTCGCAGAATTTCAAGTTTATCAGCTTCCTCTCGCATTGCGCGGCCTCTGCAGATGATGAACAGTTAACTCGCAGTATTTAGAATGTGTAATGCTCAGTAAAGGAAAATGACAAACTCACCGGGTTTCTGCTTCTATTCTGTCCGAAGGAATGACGCTTTTTCCTGGGTTTTTTATTTAGAAAAATATGGCGTCTTGTTGACAGAGTCCGCTGTAAATGAAACCATTTAAAGTTAACTAGATAAGAAAGTTCAGCAAACAAAAAATACTACATACGACGGACATCCACATAGTCTCCGAATCGCACTGGCCTCCGCAAATCTCGATCACGTCTTTCGACAAGTTTGCCCCCAAGTCATGAATGCGAGGAATTAGGTACCTATCGAAAGTGTGGTTGCGTTGTTCAATGCCCGATAATGGCTACAGGGGCGCCAATCGTTATCAGTCTGTTAAACACCATGTGCAACGGCGAAGCCCATGAGCTACTGGACGGACGGACAATACCGAGTTGAAGCATATGCTCAAATTCGACTCGGGCTATTTTGGGCTTATCGGAAGCCAAACGACGTGATCAATCTCGAACTGGCGGCCCTCGTGTGAAAATGTGATGCGCGACTTCGGTTGTCACGGCCGGTAATTCGTTAGAGGGTTGGACTAGTTGAGGGAACTCGGATGAAAGTTTCCCATAAGGCTCGCCAACCACGGGATCCGATAGCATTGGACTGATCACAGTCGTGTGTGGCGGTTTAGTATGAACATTGAGTTTTGTCGAGGTATCAATCAGACGCGATCGACGTGCGTGGACCAGCAAATCGAAATGTCGGGGGAAATCGATTCCAATAATAGGGAAGGGTATATCAACTACCACGAAAACCTACCGAAAATCGCGTCGAAAACCAAAGTTAAAACTCAACAGTCGACGGCCGAAGGTTCTAATGGGCTTAGAGTTTGCTGTTCGGAACGTAGTGCCCAATTCTAATCGCGAATCCGTTGTCGAATGCGGAATGACAATAACCTCCGCCCCTATATCGACTAAGAAGTTCATCTTGAAGGCACAATCCTTCAGAAAGAAAAGGCGTCTGTTGTTTAATTGGCCCATGGCTATCGTCGCTAAAACACGCCGGCCTACTAGTTTAAATATATGTTACCACGACGGCTACATGGTGATTGTCATCGTTTAACGATAACACCGTACGTCTCATGGTACCAACAAAGATCGCTAGTCTTTAGTTCGGGCGGTGATCGAGCACGTGTCGGAGGAGTTTTCGATGGTGGCCTAGTACGCCGAACGCTGGCATGAAGATCCGCCAGCCCACGTCTCAGCTGAGCTATCGGCGCCTGGTTCCGAAGGGTTGCGTTCACGACATTCAAGTGCCTTGCGCAGGACCGCTATTTGGCGTCCTTTGTGGTTAATAAATTATCTGCGGGACGGTTGGAGGTAAACGCTAGCCCCACCAATGGTGACGGCGTTGTGCCTCGAAAGCGTTCATGTACTGCGTCGGCCGAAGCCGCTAGATACCTTAACGGACGTGAGGGTAACACGGACAATAGCTCCTGTGTATACTCATGCAGTTGTTACATCCATAACTCTTATAATAGGATCTGGCAACTGTACTTTACCTACTGCATGCCGCATATTTTTAAGAACCGATGGCTTCTTGTCACCTAGCTGTAACCGTTAGAAAAGTTGTTCGAGACGCATTTTGTCGGACGGCTGTTTCTTTAAGAATTGTTCGCTTAGCTGACTCAACGATCGGTTGCTGAGCTTAACCAAGTTCAGTATATCTCAAGGAAGGTGTAGCATAGCTGGGAGAACTTGTCCGAATCACAGCTCTGAATCAAGATCTCCAAAGGCAAGAGCAGTTAACGTGCTCAGTGATACGGGGGACGAAGATTCCGACTTAATTTTCCGAATGCCCATAGCGATATCTGAAGAAGGCCACCCGAGGTGGTTGAAACGTAGAGTATTACAACTTGCTCGTAACGTTGTGTTATTCTCAATCCATTTATCAATGGCCTCGAATGTGGTTCCAAGGTCAATTTTGATGGGCTCGGATGCAGTTTACAGATGATCGTGTTTTCTTCACAAGATTCCTGTCAACTTTGTAGCTGATACAAGATTGTTTTGTTTACTAGTTCATAAGGAAATCATTTTTAATCTGTTTCTGTCCCGGTCAACACTGCCGTTCGTGGTATTGTTGTTTTGATCATCGTGGCACCCCAAAGCACAGCATTTCCTTTGTGCTGTTGAGTACTATAACATGAATTATTCTTAGCTACTCTCTCTTCCACATAAATCACTCTTCAGATGTGTGGTACCGACGCATATCGTATGACCGTGGGGTAGGACCCAGGTTAACCACGACTGCTTTTGTTTAGGTTTGTTCTATCTGACAGTTCTTTCTCAGACAGCAAACGCGTTTTAGTGTAAAGGCTGGAAACTTATTTTACCATGCTTTGTATTGTATTGATAATCCTTATAGGTGACCAAACAGTCCTTGTCTTTGCGGGTAATTGACGAACAGCAAATTGATAGACATTTCACTAATGCCGATCTTCAAGCGTTGTACACATTTGACCCGGACGTGTGGGATCCAGTCGAAACGGCCAAACGTCCAACACCCAAGCTTCCCAAAGATCGCCTGTTGGCCGATATACTCTCGGAGTTTCCGCATCTGGTCGTCAACTATCATGATCACGATTCTTTGCTAGAACATCGGCAAGATGAGGGTTTGACTGAGGCCGAACGACAGGAAGCGTGGCGTGAATACGAAGAGGAGAAAACGTTGGGTATGTCTTTGGCTCAACACCAACGTCTCATGCAACAGCAAGAACTGATGGCACAGGCGCAAGCTTTCCGTAACCTGCAACAACAACAACAACTGATGGCCGCAAGACCGTTACTCAATATGCCACAACGTGCACCCTATCCGTCAAATACATTAAATAATTTAGCACAAAACCCGAACCCATTCTCAATAGGATCTGTGCAGCCCAAGATACCCGTCGAATCAGCGACCTCTCAGAGCTTTCAGTTATTAGCTGCACCAAGACAACCAAGTGCGTCTACTTGCTAATATTAAATGTACTGTTTTACTATTGTATCATGTGTGGTCTGGCACGTTCTAATCCCTGATGGTACCGGGCACGTTTATTAACAGCCTTGAATCTATCCGTAACTTCGCACAAACTGGCCGATGGGCAACTCGGTTAGCGTACTTCCTGAAGATCCTGAACTACCTTGTATGTACTCATAAAAACTGCAGCGCAATCTGGTCGACATTACCAGAACTCCCTAGAGCTAACTGAATACATCAGATCACATGACAAAAGGTGCATCTAGCGTGGTCAAAAATGCCAGACTTCAGTATCAACACGGTAATTTTTTTGTTCGACCTTCACGTTTCTTAATATTCACTGTTTTGTATACAATACGATTTCGTTGATTCACTTAATGGAATAAGGTGCTATTGGGAGCGTGAGGCACTTCATTTGCAACCAGTTTTATGGGCTGGTGAGTCGTTCGGTAAGGTTGCCAATTATGAAGCAATCGGTTTATGAGAACTCTGAACTTCGAATCAGCTGCAGTTGTGTAGGCGTCTGGTGATGTATCTCGTTCATTACCCATCTTGATGCGATACAGAAGATAGCTGTTGCGTGGAATGGGGTTTCCTCTCTGATGCTGGTAATGGTCTCAACCATCAAAATAAAACCGGATTTTGGACGTCTCTGATGAGTATGATATTGATGGGAATAGTGGATGCCGTTGATTTATGGATGGCTCTGAAACGAGAACTATAATGCACAGTAAATGTACATCTCTCCGTGTAGCACAATAAGTAAAGTCCATCAACGTGGCCAAAACAGTCTGAACGAAGACGGTCACTTTAACCGGACTGCACCACAGTCAAGAGCAAATAAGGTGTCACAAGATGACAGTAATTCAATAGAGCTTTACCTTTTGGTTCGATTGAAGTGCACCGTATTCACGATTCAAACCAATGCTACTATTTGATGTGTAGTTATTACGGTAGTCAACTTGTTGATTTGCGTTTCGTCGTTACTGACAACGTTTGTTCGCTCCACTGTATCTTACAAATTCAACTGTTCGTTATGTTTGACAACAATATTTCACTAAAAAGGCGATTGTTCGCTGCAGGATATTGACATTTCGTTTTAATCTTGTTAACCGCCTGCAAGGGGCGATCTGAATCCTGACATTCAGGCGGAATGAATGGAGAAGGCCAAGAGATTGTAACTAGAGCATACAAGCTGATAGGGTGCACGCCTCAGTGGTGGTGTGATCAACATAACCTCACTAATCGTCTCAAGTTCGCGGATGGCGCCAGGCAAACACACTGAAGTAGTTGGCAAATTCGACATTAGAACCTGTTGCAAGGGCGGGTTGGATGATGATCCGACACACACACACACAGCTAAGTTCCTGAGAACGCGCGGAGACTGAGTAGACTTGTAATCGGTCTATTTTGTTTCACAACTGGCTGTTAAAGCACGCTTCCTTGACCGTCCAGAGCTGCTTTAACTACTGAACACATGGTGGTGTCCACGGTTCTCGTGTTTCTTCTGTTAATTAATCATTTTTCTATTTCCAGGTGGTTTTCCGTACGCACAACTGTTCGAAAAGTACCGCGCACATATTCTGCAAACCAGACCCAGTCTGGCAGCTGATCCTGCTCAGTTAGACAAAGTGGTGCTTTCTCACATGATGGACCTCATGATGAGGGAAGTGCGAGTGAACACACCTATGCCGGTCACAAGTTTCCCAACGGGCCCACCCACTTGAATATATAGGCCATTACTTTCTTACTCGCTATTTGATCAACATTAACTGCTATCCAGACATGCACTAGAATGGCCATCGATCACTGGCTAACCGGTGCAACACCTACACTTTATTAACTACATTCTTATTCCACTGCATTTACGTGCTGGAGATCATACTGGACACATTGCAAGCGAACAGGGCCTATTCATGTTTTGTGCTCCAGAAATTCAGATGAATGCTTCATCTTTTCTTCCATCACGAATGAAATTGTTTATTTCGCATCCTCAAACTGTGGTCCTCCGATTTCGTTGCGGATGATTTGTTGCCAGGTTTCTTTTTGTACATTACCGCTACCCGCTTCTTTTTATTATATCCATCTGACATACATTGACCGAATTGTACTTTCCCAGAAGATCTTTTTTATTTTCCAAATGCGGAAAATTAGCTACAAAAGGCGAAACTAGAATCTTACGTTTATTATCATGTCGTACTGGGTTACGTGAACCGTCCGGATCCAGACGTAAACGTTTGCAATACATAAGAATCAAACTCAGTTGGTTACTAATTGTCGATGTTTTGTTTCATCATGAACGCTTTACCTATGCATCTTAACAGCAAGTCGTATATAAGATAGGCGTCCGCTTATTCTGTCAGACTACCATCACGCAACTTTGACCTATTATAGTCGAAGACAACATCATCGACTGCTGCAAGTTGGTATATCAGCGTTTGCCGCTGGCGGTATGATCGGTCATACGCCCCTTAACCCATTTGAGGCATTTCTAAGGTTTGCTCGACGCTTCCATAAGGTTTAATTACGTTAGTACATAGTCTGCCCTGGGTTTCTCACCATTGATGGATACGCCATCAGTGTACAACTAGGATGTTCCTGTGTTGTTTTCTTTACTACACTATTCGTATGCGATGCCGTTGATGTCGTGAAAATGCTTGGTTTCCAAGCGGAGACTGAAGGCGGATCATCAGCACCAACATAATTGCAAATCATTGGCTGTTCGGTACTTCGACGTTTAGGTGCTTATACATCATAGACAGTACTACATCAGTGGTTCTCACTGATGCTTAACTGCCACACAACCATGATAAAAAGCAAACCCTGTACAGAAACAGAGAAGGAAAAGGGAAGGGACCCAAATACGAAAAACAGCCTCGTCTATATTCAAACATTCAGCATCAAGGTGTCCGTACCTTGTAAACAAACAACCCAGTTATCAATGAAAGGCGTCACTTTCTACTTCCCGTCATTACATGCACTCACTTCACAGACAACTCGGTCAAACAAAGACAACATCCACGGCACTGAGTTCGGTTAGCCGCCATCTCATCTAACGTCTCCAGTCACCGACTCAGCCCGGGAGACGAACCTGAACGACAATGGTCAGCCTCTTGGTGAACGGATTTATTCCTCTACGCCAGATCATTTGTTCACCTCGTACCTTATGTCAGTCTGCCGCAGTATCGACAAAATGTGTTCGGTGTGGCAGACGACTACCTGGCATCCCTTGTTATATGGCCCAACTGCAAATTTAAGGGTCGAAGAAACGAATTAGTTTTACAATCACTACCAAATACCCGTAACTCTAACGCACCTTTGTGTTAAAAAAATACGGTAACTGTTGGTCGGCAGTACACATGATGCTGCTTCAGAATTTGGCGAAGAGCGGAAAATTAATTAATACATCCCCGTCTAGGACGAAACCCCGCCTATTCCTCCTTAATCTTTGCCTCCAGGGCTGCAGAGTCGACGAGGTATAATGGATGCCTGAATCCTAGTAATTGCTGGGACCAAGATGATTCACCTATGGTTTTTGCAAGAGCCCCGGAATCTTTTCTTGGATATGGGGACTTATCGAGTGACCCCAGCATGGAGGGATGGTCTGTCGTCCATACAAGTTGAAACAACTGCGTCAAGGCCTCTCCTAACACCGCCCTACACTCCTTCAGAAGTGCCGGTACGAGTTCATCTGGGCCAGCAGCCCTACTACGTTCGATAACCGAAATGCAACTGCAGACCTCAGCGGGTGTTGCTAAACCTACCGACCAGGGTGCTATATCACACGTTTGTGGCGGCAACATAGTAGAAACAGAAGGCCAGCTAAATTGACCCTGAAAGTGTTCCGCTCACCGCTCTAACATTCTGGATTTATTATAGATGAGTTCGCTACCTGCCTCGCTGATAGGTTCACTCATCGATGGTCGCCTGGGACCAGCGGCACGAAGAAGCTGGAAAGGTCTGTTGGTGTTCTCTGAGGCAAAAGCGGTTCCCATTTCCTTAACCTTTTCCATTAACCAAGCCTCACGATCAGCGTCTAGACTAAGTTTCAGTTCCCTACGGAATATCTAAAACTGTTGTGTGAACTGGCGGAAGGAATGTTCCGTCTGGTTTCTAACAGCTCCAGAGATTTCTCCGAGGTCCAATGTTTGTTTAACCCATGTACCCTTATGCCGCATGCTACAGTACCTGATTCACGAATGGCCTGTGAGATCTCGGTCCAACAGCTATTACGACCTTCAGGATGAGAACTTCTAAGGTGATGTGGTACTTATGCTTTACTGACGGTATAGCCAGTTTCTCAACAGCCAGTCGGTAGGGTCGTTGGCCAGCAAAAGCGACAACCAAACAACATCGTACCTACGCGTGATCTAAGTCCAGGTATGTGCTCCAATAACAACGACAGTCATGAATGGAGTCCCACCAACTATAACCAACAGTCAGTCTGTCTGGCCAAGTCTGATTTGAAGAATGGAGCATCAAGTATAATAATGACGCGCACGATGTCTAGAGCCAGTGCTGGCTGAAAACAATTTATGCTCAACCGTAACATTCGTCTGCCATTACCGGAGCGGTGTGATGTTATTCCAAACCTGCCACCTAGACGGGACTCGACGTCACCAAGTTGGCCGACCTGGATGTTCATATCTCCGGCCAGAACGATCATGTCAGAACCATGTGTCGACTGAAGGAGAGTGGTCGGGTTCTAGTAAAAGGCGTTCTTAACGCCGACGTCACTACGGTCAGTTGGAGCATAAGCAAATACAACGAAAGGATTTCTGAAAGTTTTGCTTCGAGTGCTGGCCTTAATAGAACCTGCTAAGCGGACGGCACAAAGTCTACCGTTAACAGGGATCTAATTTACTAACGTGGCTGCGGCCGTCGTGTTGTACGCTGTACCCACTCCAACCAAACCGGTAGCGGTGGCCCCGGATTCACCCGAAGCATATAGCCAGTGTGTGGTAAACTAAGTACTGTCAGTTCCACATGTTGATTAATATCATGGATCCTAGTCTCCGAAATGCAGCAGACTTCGACATTCAACGAGTCTAGCGTTTGTGCGAGAGCGGCCTGTTGACCTATCTGTTTTAGAGTGCGAACGTTAAAAGCACCTATATTCGTATTTTTCGTCTAGACAAGGGACGAGGGAGGCGTGAGACTGAATGGTAAGAGATGGGACTTACCGGCACAGTGTTACCATTAATGAACTATATCTGTTGTGTGAAGTGCAGAGTAATTACTAGAAATGGGGGTCGGCAAGGTCCTGAGAGCTAAATTTGATAGGACAATAGGGGAGGGGTCAGTGGTGACGTGATTTAGCCCATCCACCCCGCTGTATGCGGCGGACAGGGCGACCCAGTTTATACTGCGAGGCGATCGATAAGGTATGCAATCAACAATGTGGTGAGTATTCATAGTTGCGTATAGGCTGAGATGTCAGGATGCCTAGATCTAAACAGGAGGACGATTAAGATGCTCAGCCAAAGCACTTTGCTCAAGAGCCTGCATCGCATGGTAGCGGGTGGATGGCAGTGTATCAGAAGTGGTATTTTTTCCGCAGAAAGATGCCAATTCCCAACCTGGAGGACCAGGAGACTGTGTTCTGTCATACCTCTACCTATTGGCCTGCCTTGTACGAGTGACTGTCGATGTGGTCGCCACGTCGTTCAATTTAGCCCAATAGGTCCTCGAGATGCGCAAGCGGTCACATCATGTCACAGGCCAGTCTGATTGTCGCGGCTACTGTTACATAACATCGCTAGAAAAAGATGTGCGACAGCCTTAGTTGGTCGCTCAGTGGTAGTTCGTTACATTTGGCAACACGGTCTAAGACGACGCATAGTTCACATGGCTTCCCGAGGTTTGTCGTTTCATGGTGAGGTAGATACTATCGAGAAGATAAGTCCAACGCCAACTGATGCGGGGACGTTCTAACAGAGTAACCCTTTGCGAGGCCCTCGTTCACTGTCTTAGTGTATCCCAGAAAGCTGTCTCGGTCACAAGCAAACCACCTTTCTAGATACACCAACCGTTTTTCGATAACTAGTCGTTTGTTTGTTACTTTCCTTTTGGGATGCCTTCGATGCAACACAACAACACTGTGTTCGATGACTAGCTGCATCGGGAATACAACTGTGGGCACTGTGTGTATCATATATACAGCACGACATAAACAGGCGACCGTACAACAAATTAGAAAAAGAGGTGCAAGGCGAAAACAAGAAGGTGGAATCGGTGTACACAGAGCTTCACAACATGAGTACACTTGATTTCTATTCTTTGTCGTATCTGGGACCGTCCTTAACTGGAGGTGCACACTGTCCTTGGAACCCCATGTCACAGCCAGGAACAGTACTGGAGAAAAATTTCAGCCCAGTACTTTCGTGCCCCAAACTCTACTTGTAAACTAGCTACCGAGTTGCGGCTTCCCAGCCTAACTTATCACCTGTAACCGAAATACGACAGGAGTGGGTGGATAGTCGTAAACCAACCGAGTCTGTGAGTTGAGACCATTATACTCAGACATCTCAGCGAAGTTCGTCATTGTTGATGAGGTGTTCTCACCACATGCCATCATCTCGGAATTTGCTGAGGGTCGGAAACGGATCTTGAGTATCCTCCGCGCGAATGAGCCAGGTTTTGCATTCTGTTAACGCCGTAGCTGAATGGTGTAACATGCGAAATGTTGGCTTGACGTAAGTAAGTTGGCCGCTGTCGAGTTCATTTCTTGGACTGTGAGACCTTAGGGTTTGCAGACTTTATAGCTAGGGATGTTGACTAATCGATTAGTTCGGTTCCGAAAATTGTTGTGCCCATAAGAACTACTTCTGAAGTTAACATTTCCCAGCTCTACTCTATGAGATGTTTGTTAAGATATAGCATATTGGATCATAATTGCAAGTGGAGATAGATATTGAGGTATAACAGTAAAAACCTACCAGGAGGCCTGCAGGTGATGATTTGCCTTCATTTGCAATTCGGTTAGTTGTCGTGGTGTGATGTTCCCTTCTTCTTCTCCAATATATAAAACCATTTTACCTGTCAGATTGAGAGATTTGGTCAACTTCAAGTTGAACACCGGTTCACATTCGATCGCACCTTTCGTGTTCAGAAGGAGTTTCAGGCTAGCCTCCTCCTTCGAAAAAAAGCACTGGACTCGAGTGTCGCTCTCGTTGGAGCTCATCAGTAGTGGTCGGGCTGTGCCTAACGTGAGACCAATGGCGCACTAGTCAACATCATTGCCTCATGAAAGCTTGGACAAAGTTCAAATCCCGATCGTAATAGGGATGTGCTACTTTTAACAAGGGCTAAAACAGAGTCTAGTGCTTGTTTTCTAAACAGGCCGACTGAATGCAAAGGTTGTGAATAAATGTGTGATGCTCAACTTGAAAACATACAATTTGCTTTCTTTTCATCATTACGCAATAGTTAGGGATCTGTCCGTTGTCGGCATTGTTGTCACAACGATTTTAGGTCTTGACGAAGTGCGACGGGCTTGCTCATCCTAATGACCTACTTGGCGAAACTGGACGGCGTGATGATCATACCGAGAGTCACTCACGTCAAGTAAGTCGGTAAGTAAAGATAACGAGCTATGAATTCCCGATCATCCTGGCTAGGGGTTGGAGGAAGGCTGTTTTTTTTTTTCGAAATAAGGGTACTGTACCGTCATCCACCCACCGTGTTGTGACACAGGTTTCTGAACCAAACACCTTGGTTGAAAACTTTTATCATTCTGCTGTCTGTGTCTGGGCATCCTAGCAGCATTTCAGTCCATGTACAACTATGAGGTCATGAAACTACTGATTCGATCGTCTCAAAGTATAATCCGAGTCGCCCTATCTGCTGCATACAGCAGAGCGGGTACGCGAAAGCACGGTACTGTCGATCCCCTCCTAAAATGTCTCATCCAATTTAGTTCAGAAACACCTGACCTCCATTTCTGGTAACCATCTTGCAAATGTAGCTAATCACAATAACACTGTCCAGGTAGGTCCTAGTTCTTACCATCCAACCTCCGGTTTCCATCGTCGTTTGTTTGGGCCTAGAATGCGAGTGGATACAGGTGACTCCAGTGTTCGCACTCTAAAACGAGTAAGTCATCAGGCCACTCCCATGCGGACGTTGGTTTCGTTGAATATCGATGCCTGCTGTATTTCAGAAACTGGAATCCGGAGCAATAGCCAACGTGTTTGACTGAGAGCACTTGCAGTATCTACCCGATACTAATTGTAAACTTCGGGTTACTCCAGGGTCGCCGTCACCGGAGTAGGTATGGTTCTCAGCACAAAGGCTGCAACCGAAGTGGCAGGTTGGAACTAAGTTAGCAGCAGACCCTGTGCTATCCGTTTGGCAGGTTCTGCTAAAACTATCTCCAGGCGCCAAGTCGGAAATATTTGTACTATCTGTTCATGCTTCAAATGACTACAGTGACGTCAATGTCAACGACTTTATTGCCTCGGATCTGGTCGCCCTCCTGAGATTGACACAGCTCTGATATGGTCATGTTCAAAGGGTATGAACGCCGAGACACGTTAAGGTGGTGGGTTAGGGGTGGCAGCACGTCGCCCAGATAAATGTGCGGCTGTTACAACTGTGGGCCGAACAGAAGCTATTTTATGGCCAATAATAGTTTTTGCTATCGTCCTCCCTCTTCGAATCAGACCTGGTGTCAGGTAGACTACACTGCTGTTAGTTATGGGTACCGTAGCTCCATTCAGGACTGTCGTTTTTATTGGAGCACATACTCAGAATCGGATAACGCGTTGACAGGTTGTCGACTTTCTCCTTATTTCGCTTGGAAAATGCCTACTGACTGCGACGGCTGGCTGGTCAGCGAAAAAGCTGTGACCAAACTAGTGTATGCGGTGTTAGCAGTTCAAACCTGGGAGGTCCCAACGGCTGCTGGATCGCAATTTTGCCAGCCACTCACGACGTATACCGTGGCGTGCGACACGCTAGTTTGTGAGTTAATCAAACACTAGATCGTACAGAAATCCCAATAGCTGTTGGTTATCAGACGGAATATCCCTTACGGCAATTTATAACACATTCAAAAGAAACATCCGTAAAAAGGCGAGCCCTAAACTGATCGCCGATCGTGAGGCTTGATTAACGGAAAAGGCTAGTGACATTGAAACCGCTTTGTTTTAGGTGACACGAGCACACTTTTTCGGTCTGTCCGTTCTATTGGTCCAAACCGCCTGTCAATGGAATTACTACTGTTGTGACCGCAAACGACGCTTGGCCTGAGAATTCGTTTATTGAGCAAACTCCTGCATAGTTCATGTCAAAAAGCAAA
>LUCH01003551.1:0-11195 GCA_013368495.1 Paragonimus heterotremus
CAGGTGTGAAACGGGACGGTTCACGTGAGTGGGTGATCGTGTGTATGTGTGTGAATGCACATGGATGAACGTAACGTAGATGGACCGTACAAGGAACACGATAGCAATTGAGCGTTTTCAATTTCTCATTTTCTAAGCAGACTCATCATTGAGATTAATTGCTATAGGTTCTCTGTGTTGTCCGTTTTACATTTGCCATTCATTCAGTCATAGTTCCCACAGTTTGACTGTTAAGGTGACTCATTTGCTACTTCCCCAGAGCAAAGATGTACTAACAGTAACACTGAGATATTTGTATGCAGGTTTGTATACAGTTCGAAATGGTATGTACAAAAATAGGCTTACCTAGGTAACTGGTGTGAAAGAATGATGTGAATGTTTACAGACACAAACAGGGTAGAACACATTAAAATCGCTTAGACGACGTTGATTTCAAACAATTACGAAACATCCACAAAAAGTGACTACATACTGGAGTACTTTTGTAGGATAACCCCTACAGGGAAAAGGCAGAATAGAGTCAAGGAAAAGGTCACCGAATTCGCCGCAGCTGAAGAGCAACCCTAAATTACATCTTTATATAAAGAAGTTGCAACATATGTGAATCGAATCTGGTCTTCCGAATAGTTAGGTATGTTTATGCAACTAATGACTACGTTGTGCAACCGATTATATTGATCATGCTACATATAGTTAGCGTAAATCAGTGATTTACAAACCCTTCGATTGAGGTGCAATCTTCTTCTGTTGCGGGACTAAGTTTTACAGTATTTCCTGTCTGTATTTACACAGTGGCAATGGTTATTGTCGACGGAACCGAGAATATTCGGAAGAGGTAGAACTATGTTGTCGTTCTATCAAGCGCGCACAGACCGATTCATAGGACATTAAGTGTATCATATCAAAGAGATTATTTGTCGGCCTCTTGTCACATTTAACGCTTCATATAGTTCACATATAATTTAGCATCAAGAAGAATCCACTCAGAGCTCTCTTCCGTTCCCGAGGATTACACCAACACAAACTGGGCGGTGAGTTCAAAGGTTTTCGACAGTAGAATGGGAAACTGGGACTCCATCACCAATATTTACCTTACTGTTCAGAAACAAGCTGAATTTTTCGACAGAGGGTCTTCCTTTAGACCTACTAGCAACGACACCAAATCTGTCCTGCAAAACGTCACGATTTTGTATACTATTTCATGGATGGTAACTGGCCAACAGGGTAAGTATGTTTAGATGATATACAAGGCCACTTTAATGTACCATCGCACAGACCGAAGGAATTATCTCTTTTTTTCGGATAGAAACGAAACCCTTGGAGCATAAAAGTCAAAAAGTTTAATTTCGATCTTCTCGAATTATTCACAACACATCTGATCACAACCTTTGCATCCACACAGACATTTCGGTCGATCCTTCAAGTAAGGAAGTACTAGACTCCAGTTTTGTTTCTCATGGAGTCCGTCAGTAGTGCATATCCTTGTCACACCCGAGATTTGAACGTCGGTTTACGTCTTCGTAAAGCAAGCATGTTAACGACTGAGCCATTGACCTCACATTAGGCATATGCGCTAGTAACTAGTGCTCCCATTGCCCGATCGCTTTGAGAGAAAAAAACATCCGACCTGTTAACTCCGGTCAATAAACCCACGATTAGGATTCCTTATTCTGATAAATGCACGGAGTTCACTACGTCTAGAAAGCACTGTTTAAGTCACTGGTAGTACTGTAGTGAGGATGATCGATCGTAACATACTGCTCACACGACTGCTATTCAGTAATGTTGTTGTGACCGTAAAAGACGTCTGGCCTGAGAATTTGTTCGTTGCGTGAACTGCCGTATAGGTCATGTTAAAAATGGGACGACAAACGCGTACACTCATTTGCGTGGCAGACGTGCATTCACATACATTGGGTGACATTACGTTGCCATTCGCTCTGGTAGAACTTCTTCCATAGCGCGTGCACACTACTCCAGTAGTCTCTTCTTGTCCGTCGTCTTCCTGATGTTGGGAGCTTGCCCTTTTGTTTCTGAATGTCACCTGTGGGCAGTATACTACTTATGAGTAGTATATTACTCAGAACGAAACGGCCCGTTATACAACAGTGGGAACGGAGCATGCATTTTGACGTCGAAGTAGCCGCAGGAAAAATACAAGAAGAAACATCGGAGTGAACGTCGCATAAAATGGCTGTTGCTACGTAAATGAACTGAGCAGTGACGTCTGTGGCAACCGTGACGTTCTGTGCCAAGTACCGTATGCAGATGAGTGTTTTTGTTTGTTTTTATACTGAAACGCATAACCCAGGTGTTGCTTTCCTGAATAAATAACCATTGGGTCATGCACGTTCTTTGCTCACAGCAATACGACAATTTGATTGATATGGAACGAAAACCGATCACTTTCGTAAGCAGGCTAGTATTCAGGTAGAATATTCGGCTGATCCTTTTCGGAAGAATCAACAGACTCGAGTGTTGCTCTCCGCAGTGCACATCACTGGTGCTGTTTGAACATCACTCATAAGTGAATGTGGCTGAGCTTTTAGGTATGATTAATCTGCAACGTCTAATTTCGGGTCAACATCGCAATTGTCGAAAGGGTTTGTCTCGTGAGGACGTGACTGATGTACAAATCCTGGTCATGGCAAAGTTGTATAATACTGTTTTACTTCTGACAGGGATGGGACTCGGGTTCATTGTTTTCCTGTGAAGGAGTCCAGGTGAAGTTCTATCTGAGTATCGAGGGGACAATCACATACTAATGGTTTCAAATTTACACCAATCAAATCTCTTAAAAATCATCAACAACTAAGTACAATGTCAGACAGCACTCCCGAGTTGTCACTGAACTGAATCCACTTTCTAGGTGCATTTGAACAGACCCCAACACCAGATGGATCAATACACACCAGAGAGTGCTAATCGTGGAAGTAACAGTTGAGTGGAAATTCTCACTTAAATGTTTTACACAGTGAAAGTGAGAATAGAGGATTTTGAGGAGAATGAATCGGTCTGTGAGAAACTCAAATTAGAAGAACAAGTTTCATTTTACTACCATGAATAAGCTTCTGAACTATGCTGGTAAACAGGCAGATTCAGAGCAAGAAAGTCGAAAAGGTTCTGCTGCTACCTTCTATAACGTATCATAGTGAAGAATAATTTTCTGGTCTTCCAACAGTCAAATCTACTATAAGAAATGAACTTTATTGATGAAATGTTGCATTCCTGTCATTAATGCGAACGCATGAGTTGACAAACGTTCACGAAAAATCCAACATCGGAGACGTCATTAACAATTGAAGATTCAACTTCGAAAAACCAGATGTTTTATGATGAATTTCCTCGGTAAAAATGTTATCATGATTGTCGGTGTGCTGATTGCCTTGGGTCGTTTGGAAGCTATTATGGTTTGCGTGTTAAGACAGTTGGGAAAAAGTTGACCCAAATCTTAGAAAGGTGTGAATTATAAGAAAATTGACTCCATGGTATTGCCTGAGACCAAAATAATTCAAATTCTGTTCAACATTTTGTTGCTCTATCATAACGGATCAACACATTTTGGACGAAACATATTGTGATGTTTAACTTGTAATAACCCAAACTCCCGACTACTCATCCGTAATCTAAAATATCGCTTAGCAGACTTAATGAGATCGGAGATTTCGACTTCTCTAGGAAGTCCTAATCGCTGGGTTATCGGTTAGAGTTAACGAACAGTAACTGTGTCTGCATTTCGAGGCGATCGGGCAACCTGATCATTACTCACAAGCGAAAGTGGCTGAGTGTTCACATATTATAATTCGGTCGTGCCTAATGTGAGGCCAGTAGCACAGTGTTCAACACGGTTGTCTTATAAGAGCGTCGTCAGAGTTCTACCTCTGGCAGTGACAAGGATGTGCACTACTGACGATCTCTAATGAGAGCGAAACTGGAATCTAGTGCTTCTTTTCGAAAGGGACAGACTGGAAAGTCTTTAGGAATGCGAAAGCTACGATCAATTGTGGGTGATGCTCAAATTGAAGGAAACGTATTGTGTTAACCCTTATAGTGTAGTGAAGACGAGCGACCACATTACACTACTCATCACACTACTATTCGGTAATGGGACAAGAGCATGGATTTTGACATTGAAGTAGCCGTAAACAAATATGGGATGAAACGTCAGGGTGCAGCGTGGCATGAAGTGGTTCTTGGTACATACAGAGCAATGGCGTCCGTGTCAACCGTGACGTTCTGAGACCAGTGTCTTATGCAGATGAGTGAATTTGTTTTGTCATGTTGAAGCGTATAGCCCAAGTATTGCTTTCTGAATAAAGGAAACCTTTGCACTAACCACATTCTTGGCCCACAATACTCGTTGCTGCGTTCGTAAAACCGGAAAAAATTCTATTTTCGATTCAACAGTTAGAAGTCCTCTTTGGCTGGCAAATGAGTAATGATCTTTGTCGTGTCTGTGACACCATTCGAAATCCAGGTTTTACCCCCTCTCTTTTCACACAGGTGATGCGATACACTTTTCCGCGCGGTGCGCTGATAGTATGAACATTAATATGAGGCCCAGGATGTCACTTTGAAGTGCACAGATCCAATAGGAAACATGTATAGGGAACGTCCATGAGCGATCATGAACATTACCTTCAATGTTCGCTCAGAATGGTCTCGTCAGTCCATATCCATAAAATGATTCGGCCTATATGTGATTGGGTTTTGTAGCTCCAGTCCAATCTTTGTTCATCGAGTTCATATCATGTTTGCGTTTAAGCACGGTTTTAATTTTGCACGGTTATAATGACAGCAAAAACTTAAGCGTTTTTTGTAAACCCTTGACAAATGACATGACAGAAGCAAACAAATCTGGATAACCTGTGTAACAAATGTTGGCAAAAACACCAGTTACGTGAATAAAAAGCTTGAAAAAGGGGACAGTTTCAAACGTCCAGTAGAAGTATTCGAGCGAAAAATAAACATTACCGAGGAAAAGTACCGCCATCTGCGGACAACCAAATGGAAACTTTGTGCCTCCGGTTGTACTTTAGATGAGTCTACTAACAATACAGGATACTTGCGGATGTTGCGACAAAAATTGATAGCACTGAGTTTCAGTCCAGATATTCTTTTCGTGTACCTTTCTGATTGACAGGCACAGAACGTCATAAATTAATTGCGCAATAAGGTTCTGTACTTGATACAGTGCTGTGTACAGTCGAGTCAAGATTCTCTTTTCGTCGTGCTGGAATGGTCTGTGTGTGGATGGGAAGCGGTCACGCGTCCACGATGTCATTCACACACATACACACGTCGTTGAGTACACCCATGATTCAACGGTCTGACCATGTGTAGTATGAAACATTTCATATTCAACTGGTGAGTTGACCAGGTTATCCTGATTGAACATTCAAGGCAATCTCATTAACCAGTCATTTACATTTCTTGTGTGCACTTCCTTTTTTGGATGTGAACTTAGAGGAGAGGATGTTTTGGACCCGTATATAGATAAATATTGTCGTGACGGGTTCGAAGCACGCACAATTGCGAAACTGGCACATGATAACAATGTTTGGATGTCCTGTTTGCGCAGGAAAACACCTGTGAAGACCTCAGCCCCAGTGGTCCCAAGCATGCTTGGGGATCGATGACCTACATGTGAAGACGCAGTCAAGTTAACACGCAGGATGCATATTTGTGTCAGACACACACTTCTTAAAAGTCTCCGGCAGCATGGAATAAATCAGAATATTTCTAAGTAGCCATAACCTGTCAGAATTAGCTGATTCTGCGCAAGCATTTGGAGTGGTTCTTACTCTAACTCTCACTAATGGTTTTTATGAATGTGTTCTTTTGATGGTCGGTGGTTAACATGTTGTCGATAGCCTGACGTCACGGATTCCTCTATACCCGATTAAATGACGTGCACAGAGCAGGAACAGTCAAGGTCGTTAGTTACGAAACCTGACAATAGACTTTTTATCCGGCTGTTGTTAACAGTGTGTGGAATTGCTACATGAACATCATTACCAAGTGCTTTCAGATTTTTGCATTCACACAGACACTTCAGCCATCCCCTTTCAAAATAAAGCACCAGATTCAAGTTTCACTGTAGCTAGAGCCCCTTCAGCAGTGCATATTTCTGCCACGACCTCAAGCTGAGAACGACCGAATTAGCGTATGTAAACACTCGGTGCTTTTCGCCTATAAGCAGTATCCAGATTTTCTAAGCACCCTGATAGGAGATACAGTAGCTTTCTGACAAACTCCAGTTGATTAAGAGCAACAGAACTACTCAACCTAACAAGCTAAAGACTTGGAGTGTAGCAGTAATGAATTGTGGTTGACAGCGTTGAATTCATCTGATTCGTAATCGGCCCAGTAATGCCGTTGACAACAGTATACAGTTAAACGAGTCTTTAAAAGTGTAAATCTGCTAAGACTGAT
Source organism: Paragonimus heterotremus (assembly GCA_013368495.1). Lineage (NCBI taxonomy): Eukaryota > Metazoa > Platyhelminthes > Trematoda > Plagiorchiida > Troglotrematidae > Paragonimus > Paragonimus heterotremus. The sequence continues at coordinate 6,436 of LUCH01003551.1, forward strand.
TAACATGCGGTCATTCTGGATGCCAGATAAAAATTTCAGGCTAGACACCATTCCTGCAGTCCAATGTCCATTTGTTGTACAAAAAGGTCAGGTCGATACTTCTTAGTTTTTTTAGATTTCGCTGTTCATTTTCGGAATTTCAATCACACAACAGGATTTTGAATGTCGACTATAACCTATACAAATCAGATAGCAGAGGTTTGTTGAAATAATGGAACCGAATTTGTGAATTTCCGTTCCAAGGAAAATGTAATTCAAGTGTTTTTACGTAGGTGAATGTACAACTTAATATTTGCATACGTCCGTAATAGGATTCAGTTATCCTAATGACCTCTTTGTTTGGATACAGTGTGTGAGTGATTCTGTTCTCCAGATTGCTGCTTGTTCAGTACACAGATAATTTTAAATTCAAACTTTAGGACTAAGCCTATGTGTTCAGTTTGTGTCTGTTTACCTCCAGCCTTCACAAGTGGTGCATGTTAGAAATATTGAATAGCGTATGCGTTCTCTGCCTGGCTGCAAAGGATGTTGACTGCTTGAGGAAAACGCAATCGAATAGGACGTTTAAAATAAAATACCGAAGAGAAAGCGAAAATGTAGAGGAACAAAAGCGTAATCAACATTTTAGGAAGACAACACGACTTCGTAAGATCTCAGTAAAAGCGATGTTTCAAGAAAACTTATGAAAGTGGGGGAACATAAGTAAACATAACGTAACTACTAGTGTTGTGATCCAAGATGGCACAAGGGTTATTTATTCGACAGAGCAATACACGGGTTAAGCATGTAAACCAAACCTGACACAAAAACACTCATTTGCACGCAGTATTCAGCCCCAGATAGTCTCGGCTACCACAGATGTCAGTGCTCAGTTCCATTGAGTAGCAGGGAGTGTTATGGGTGATGCTGCACCTTGATGATTCTTCTTGCAGTCTTCTTGTGGCTTGTAGGTTGTCAAGAAATATGCCTGCTACTGAATAGCCGCGGTATCAGTAGTATATTACGATCGCTGAACTCCACTGCACTAGTAAGTAGTAGGCTGTGGTTGATATAAACTGAATGACATTCGTCGCCGATCGCAACATGTGCGTTCATATAGGTTTTCTCATTCAGCCTCTTCAAGCTAAAACATTAGTCTTGAGCTCCGTTCCTGTAGGAACTCAATAGGTAGTGCATATCCTTGCCACGGCCGGGTCTAGAAACTCCGGCTACGGTTTTACGAGACGACCGTAGCGTTCATTGCGCCAGTGACCTCTCCTTAGGCATAACCGAGTTTCTTGAACGCTCAACCACGTTTTGTTATGAGTGATGGTCAGAAGTGTCACCCCCATTAGATGATCTCACAACTGGAGCATTTTATAAAGTTAAATTTACTTCAGTTGTTGAATTTGTCTAGCAGTGTTTACATTATGCGCGGCGTGAAACACCTTGTCTCCGTTATCTGTATGATGAGTACAAGAGAACATGAAATTCGTGAGACGACTTCATTTCGTATCCTGTTTTTAATCGCAAACATGTTACACTTTAAAAAAATTAGATAGACCAACAGTTAACGGGAACCAAGTGAGTGATTACCCTTGGATCATAAAGCTACCTTGAACTTGGTTAGTAAAACCAGGACAAACGTAATGTAACCGTTAAGTCTTTTCGGGCACACATTGGAGGCTTTTGGCGAGAGATTAACAAGAAATCAATAAACTTGAGCAGTTTCGCCTGGTTGCTCGTTGTGATCACACAGGACTTAATGGTTACATTGTGTTCACCTTCGTTTTCCTAATCAGGGTCAATGTGGTTTCACGAAACCACGGGCAATTATTCATTTGTTTTCAGTTGACCTTTCGTTCAGTTAATTAGATACAGCATGAAGACGTGGCCGGGGTCTACATCACGCCCTCAACAAGGATATGCATTAACGATGGACTCTAACAAGGGCGAAACTACAGTATACTTCCCGTTTTCGTATGGTGCTGGCCGAAGTGTCCATCTTAATTCGAAAGCTGCGATTAACTACAAGCGGCATTCATTTCCTAAGGTAGTTGCTGAAGGTGATTTTATGTCACCCCAGTGCCTGGACAGACATGCCACATCTACGGAGGCAGTCAGAGCAACCGTAAGAGTGAAAATTCAAGTTGACCTTGGTGTTTTTAAAATTTTCTACTGTCGTTTCTCCACACTGTCACTCGGTGAGTTTCCCCACGTTCAAATGAGCACCGTGGTGAATACATTTCCCTAAATCTTAACATCTCTGACTGTAGTGTTGACCGTCACGTGATCCTGTTCAACATTCAGTTTATTTTGCACCATTTATCCTTATCTCTTGACAAAATAGCTATCTATATACTAGCTCTCAGACAGGCACTTCACTATGGACAGGTTCGTCCTTGTTTAGATTTAGAAGACAAAATTAGATCTAATTTGGGAACATTTCTCTTAGAAATTGAGGTCTCTATCCACTGCAATCTATTGTTGACTGTTATAGAGGATGTCATAAGCATGCCAACTGTGTGGAATCAGGACACAATTCTTGAGGGCACACAGTGGATTCCTGTCACTCAGAACGGGATCAAAATGAATGTGCCACACTAGCCGTCAACGTGACCAGTTGACAATCAACCAATCACAAAGCAAAGACCTATTGATCCGATTTTCCCAGACCGTCAACAACTGGTAAGATGAACAAGTGGAAAGCGGTGATTGGATAAAAGTACACCGGTCATCTGCAACAGCAGGAACGCGGGCTGCTGAGTGCACTGCCTATTTTACGCATATTGCTTAGGAGGGAACGGGTGGGATATCTGGTGTAACTTGGCCATCCTAAACTGCCTAATGTACACGATCTTATTTTTGGTCAACTTCTACGTTTCTTACGTCATCCAATGAAAAGAGACAGTCCCTCCATTTTCAATAACTTTGTCTCATGACCTATTCGATGTGGTGTAACACTTCGTCCAGGCTGTCATGCTCTAATCACTCTGCCCACTAGTGCCACTGAAACGAATTCCGTTGCCTAACCGCACCTCAAATGAAAATGTTGGTATGATAAATTAGAATGCGTAAGGTCGTCTAAACACACTATTGACTATCCCGAAAATGGCCATTCCTACCGGTAACTAGGTAATTTAGCTAACTAGTATACCATCCACTAGGCCGCCAGCTTCGCCCGGTCGGTCTTGACTCCGACCATCTCCGCCATATCCTCGAAGTCCTTCAAGGAACTCCGGACGTCCCCATCCTCAAACGACTGTGGCCACGAGACCTTCATCCTCCAATCCTGGTCACGGCACCAACTGTTGTGATCCAAGAGCGCGGATGGCACAAGGGTTATTTATTCAGGAAAACAACACGTGGGTTATGCGTTTCAGTATGACAACAAACAAAAATACTCATCAACATACAGTACTTGGCCCCGAACGTCACGGTTGCCACAGACGTCAATGCTCATTTCCTTTAAGTTCCCATACTTATCAAGAACCATTTCATGCTATGGTGTACTCCGATGTTTTTTCGTGTATTTCTCCTGCGGCTACTTCAATGTCAAAAACTATGCTCTGGCCTCACCACTGAATATCAGTGGTATGAGTAGTACAGTTCGATGGCTCCTCCCCACTACATTAGTACACCGATTATGAACGATTTCAGTTCAGCCAAATGTACAACTAATTCAGAGCGCATAGTGTGGAGGCCGATAGTATTCTGTGTTTGAACAACCGACCTACTAGCTAACGTTGTTATCTCACACCTTCCTCAGTCCACTTGATGAGTTCATACACTAACTCGTTTCACAAAATTGTAAAATACTGAGAACAGGCATAAACATTTCTACAAATTATGTTCCATTTAATGATAACTAACAGAAATTGGAAACAAGATGTACCATGCCTAGCTAACGCAGTGGTTTCCAACCTCTGAGTAGACTGAAGTTTTATAGGTGTGCATGGGGCGAATAAAAAACATGAAAATAGATTTTCATGTGTTCGTTACATGTATTGTGACACTATTTAGTATCGAATGGATCCAGTTAATTCGATCGACGAAGAATCATGCCATTGTTCCTAACCCGTCTGAGCTATCCGATTTATAGAACGTCACATGCATCTTCGATTATGATGGACTACGGTTTTATGACCAAAGCCGTAACGAGGATATGCACTATTGACGGACTTTAGCAAGAACGGACCTCGAGTCTAATACTTCTTTTCGAATAAGGCTAGCAGAGTTGTTTATATGAATGAGAAATTTGCAATCAAAAATGAGTGATGTTTGAGTTTTACCAACCACAATCCTCCACTACTTATGGGTATTCTTATACACTCATGGACAAACAGAATGGACTAGAACATTCAACATTCGCTATCTGGAATGGATATGTAGTAATCAAAAATCCACCTCGTAAGACGTTGTACTTCTACAACTTCAGTCGCTCAGAACGAAGGAAGAACTTTATTGTCTCTACTGTCGCCTTTGTAGTTGTTGTCACTGTTGTCTACATCTGAATGCCGACTTAATAAATGACACTTTTCGAAAGTTTCTCGTTCATCCAGTTCCCGTTTCAATGGACTCTGTACAGTTCCATCGAGCTCAATATGCCGACTGTCAGGTGAGTAACCGACGGTAATATGGAAAGAAAGTCTGCTTACCATTTCGGCCCAGGAAGCTAGGCGGAATAGTGTAGTGGTCTAATCAGTCAAATGATAAAAATAACCAAAATATGGTAGTATCAAAGAATAGTCGTAACAGTTGTGGATAGGCCCAAAGATAGA
>LUCH01003551.1:11560-31590 GCA_013368495.1 Paragonimus heterotremus
GAGAAGTTGAGGCAAGTGAAACGTGTGAATAATAATAAGAATTATGAAATAGAAAATAGTGTGGAAAACGTTACAATAGTATGCAGTGAACAATCAGACAGTCACGTGACAAACTAGAAGGGTTGAGTTGGCTTCTTCGGATCGCACAGTAAATCTATATGGTCTAGCAGTAAAAACATTCACCATTAATGGTGACTGTACATAATAACCCGACAGCTTATGATGGTTATGCTCTGACCGCCCGATAACATTTTGTAAAGAAGGTTAGTTCATCTTACGAAGAAAATACTGTCTTTTCAGAACGAATTATTACTGGGCATGTGTGATTTTTTTGTTAGCCAATGAGCGGTACTGGTTATAGGCTCCCCATAATATGAGGTGATGGCAAATATGAGCTCGTGTGGAAATTGATTAATCGAAGTGTGTGACATGCGGTAAAAGTCACACAGACGATCAGTAACTTGGGCCGGGATCATGTACGTAATCGCGCAGGGAAAAGAAAGCGAGGACAACGCCCCATTTCCCGTCTCCTGATAGATCGTTTTTGGCCTTCACGATTTCCTATGTTCACGAACCTGCATCCCATTTACGTTCTGTGCTGGCTGAACGTTGGCACTCGTCCCATTCAGTCTACTTATCCAGCCTGGTTTACGTGCCGAGCCCATATGGGACTGGAAGCCTTTTGAAGCAATGTGAAGTCAAGTTGAGAAATCAGAGTTTCACCATACAGTGTCACCTCAAGTTTGGCGAAACTTTATGATCAATCTGTTTACAGCTTCTCAAAACTTGCTATAGTAAACCTCGGCAACAATGTTACTTCACTATAAGCGCCATTCTCACCATATACCAATCGGTAAATTACTTACAGACCAACCTTACTAGAAGGACCACTAGAGCGGCTTTGTGTAGAACAGGACGCACCAAGTAATAATGCTTAATATCAGGCGGTTCACTGAAAGTGGGTCACCCACAGCCATAAAGTGGATAAGTCTTCACCACAGCACTGTCATCCACCGCGCAGGCGCCATGGCAGCATGTAGCATGTGCGATCGGCAAACCTGTACGTTCATGTGGTTGGTTGGCTGAGTACTGGAAGGAGACGCATCTCCTAATGATACGGTCAAGCCAGGTCTCGCCATTTCGATCAATCAACCCAGTTCGGATGGTATAGGGGTGGGCGGTAGTATGGTTTCACTCAGCCAATCAGATTGCGGCCGTGAGGTCAAACGATTGTGCATCATCCGGACTGTGTTCGCACGTTTGCTTTGTGATGCCCCTGTAATGTGGTTCGCTCTAACGCGCTGCCGTGTATGACCGTTTCATTTGGTTCGTTCTGAGTCTTCTTGGCCATAGTCGTTTCGCCACGTATATCAAGGAACCCGTGTGGTCGAATTCTGACTCGGATTTTCAATAAACGGTGTTGCTGCGTCTCCTCGATTTTTGGGTCGAACGATTGAGCGCGTGTTGGAAAAGAACGGTTCAACAAGTAACAACTAATGACCCAATTCAATTTGCATACTACTCGATGACTCATTTATGCTCACTCGATCAAGCAGTAGTAAGGTTGTTCAGAAATAACACAACTAAGTGATAAATTCCTCTAACTTAATATTGCTAAAGGAAAATGATAATGTAGATAGTAAACACCGACGCTCAAACTATTATGAAGTAAATATGAGGGAAATTTATATATTGACTCACAATAATCCGAACTACTACATTGGTAAGATTAAGAATGACAATAGTTTTTGAAAACGTCTGCAAACTGTTACCGTACGGCCTACATTTGACAGGGAGTTTTGCTAGTGTTTTGAATGCGCCCAATCAGCAATCCTTCTGGTCAAACAGTGTGAGAAAAGGCATTACAGTGGATGACAGAACTTAAGACCTCAAATGGGTGGGAGCAGAGTTTGAAGGAAATTAAACAATATTTATGTGAGCGATAAAGATGTGTTAGATGCTGGCTTTGTAAATAGTATGGGTAGAACCAAACATCTAAATACTATCAGAAGGATATACAAACAAAGCGTAATGTAAATAACCGACAAATATAACAGGTGCACTTATAGCAAGGGTTCGGACAAAATACAGAGATACAATCCGTGGGTGCGTTAGTGGGGTGTTGGGTGGAATCCTATAGATGTCAACGTAAGCATCTACAGGACGGGAACAATGTGTAGTCCACGGAGCACTGTAGCTGTGGTTTGTTCACCGGCGCGCGAGAGACCCAGATGATATGTGTTCACATGTGTGTACGGTCTCGTTGTGTTGTCATCTCCGATGAGGACACTGCGTTGAGTCACGTGCCATAGGCTAATGTCCGAGATGAGGTTGTCTGTGTGTCTTGCTGTGTTTGCGTGTCTGTGCGTATGCGTGTGTGTGTATGCGTGTGTGCATGTCACATTGACTTCCGTGGTGTTTGCAGACTGCGAGTCGTTCGAAGTCAATGCAGGTGCATGCGCGTAAGGGTCGCCCAGCGGTGGACGTGTGGGCGTAACATTCGGGTCACATGCCACCGTAAGTCGGTCCGGGCATATGACCTTGACAACACACCAGTGTGCTGCTACAGATGCACAAACGAACCCTATTAGCAGAACAGAATGGTTTTTACGTATATCGGTGCTTACCTGAACATCTACTTTCCGGGATGTCTTCAGCGTAGGCAACATAAACTTCATCAGCGCAGAAAGAAGACATATGTTGCGATATGTTAACATTTCGTTTACTCTCATCAGTCGCAAACGTAAAACATGCCAGTTATATATGACAGACAATTAGGGATAGACAGGGTATGGACACGCATACAATCACACCACGAATTATGTCATCACCACCACGGCAACCCTATAGGTTGCTTCACCCACTTTTGTGCACATAGCGCCGGCTGGTGAGCTCTAATCAGCATGGCTTCGCTAAAGGCCAGTAGTTTCGGGTTCTGATGACGTAACAATATTTTGAAAGAGTTAAGAGGAGCCACCTGGTGACCTGTTATCATAAGGTGTCTTGCAATCGATGATGCGGGGCTTCCAGTACCAGATTCACCGGTTTCCGGTTGTGTCATGCGCTGTTTTAACCAGTTTGGGACGTGTTCGGCCACACGCTGAGATAGCCGTCGGTCTGTTCTGCCTATGTAAACGTCACCGCAACTGCAAGTGAACTGATAGACAACGTGAGAGACAGAATGGTCAGACAGACTGCGTTCGCGATTGTGTAGAACTGGTCCTTTGGTGGTTTGAACCAAGCGTAATTGGGCAGCCGCATACGTACGGGATAGGGCACACTTCAGTTTGTACTTGATGTCGTTTGCAAGATGATCGCCTTTGAATTGCAAAAATAGAAATATATCTTTCTTCTGAGCTGTCTGCACTTGTCCATTGCAATTGGTCGCCTTGCTGTGAATATCTATGAACTTTTCAGGATATCCATTTGCCAGCAACGTTTTCCTCAGCATTTCAAAATATTGTTACGTCATCAGAACCCGAAACTACTGGCCTTTAGCGAAGCCATGCTGATTAGAGCTCACCAGCCGGCGCTATGTGCACAAAAGTGGGTGAAGCAACCTATAGGGTTGCCGTGGTGGTGATGACATAATTCGTGGTGTGATTGTATGCGTGTCCATACCCTGTCTATCCCTAATTGTCTGTCATATATAACTGGCATGTTTTACGTTTGCGACTGATGAGAGTAAACGAAATGTTAACATATCGCAACATATGTCTTCTTTCTGCGCTGATGTTTCAAACATAAACTTCATTTATCCTACGCTTCTTGACGTAATGTTACAAAATCCATGGACAGGATTGAATAGTGGGGACTTCAATAAGAAGTGACTAATAACAGACCCGTGATATAATCAGCTAGAAAAGTTTTAAAAACCCAGCGCTTTTTCAGGTGTCACAGCAATCGTCGCCATACCTAACTGCGTCACCTAGCAGGAACTGTAAACTTAAACTGTTGTCGTGGTTTAACTGTACCGTGCATATGATTTCGAGTTACACTACAAAATAGGACAAGTCTTGGCAGGAAAACAAATGTTCTATGGCCATTTCCTACAACGTACCGCTGCGAAGAAGGTTTCTACTCAAGACTATGTTAACTTGAACTTCTTACTCCTCTGGAATACTGGGCACACATATGTGAGTCCTGGTCGAAATGACAAACTTTACCATGAAATTTCTTCAAATTGTTTATACAAAATATCGAGTTAGCCGGTGTAAAATTCGCATTCTGAACCGTTGCAGTTCGTATGCTGAACATATTCTCTCACATTTAGTCCGGTTAGGGGTTTTCATTGACCTACTATGAACCATCGCTGGCTACCACATGAAACATCATCTGAAATTGTGCTCAACTGTTGCGCCAATGGTTCATGGGAGCGGAAATCGAACCTTCACTAGCCTCTATGGAGTTCTTCTTACTTCTATGTTCAGTCGTGTGTTGATCACAAGTGGTGGGCACTCGACAACGCAACTCACAAGTGTGTTTTCAAAAACACCATTTCGTTGTCATGTCAGTTTTCCCAACAACACTGGAATGTGTTGTTTCTGAGTTTTCTTGTCAAATTTCTTTTGGTACCTATTTGCGGTCTCCACGCGCTACTAGTGATCATGGCAAGTACGATGATAATTGTTGTATCCGTAAATTCTATGGCAGCTATTGAGGAATTTCATGTATTGTAACGAGTAGACTAGGCAGTTGTATCGGGGATATAGAAGGCAGGTAGAGCTAAACAGCAGTACCGTATTGTAGCAAGCGGGACCAATACACGCTAGAAACTGTGGCCGACAGCAAGTGGGCACAACTGTGAATGTGACGGTGAATTGCACATGATCAGCACGCAAGCCTGAGGAGGTCAAAGCTCCCCTGTACAGTCAGGATGGTCACATGGCAAATCCAATGAGACAAACAAGCACAAGGTTGCGGACGCACTAGCCTGCAATTAGCGATGGGTCGTACGGACGGGCCCACTGTTCAAACACACACATCTACAAGCGTACATTCAACAGGACACCGATAATGGTGATGGAGAGACTGATGAGGAAAAGGGAGGGGTCGAGAAATAACAATTGTACTCATGAACATTTCTATGAAAGGTAGAAAATGACCGCACTTGCGGGTGTTGTCACCATATCTGTTGACCAATTTACTAACTCATGCTGATGCACATTTGATTAGTTTTTTTCACGTAGTTTACGAAGACATTGTCCCAAGCCGTTGTAAAAGCATATTCGTGACCGTCGTGGCCACGCGTAAACCCATTGCTTTGCCTTGCCACCACTGTAGTCGTAAACGCCATCAATTGAATTAGTAATTGACTAACATACCGGTCAACAAAGAGGGCAAATTTTTACATCACTTCGAATTGTTCGGTGGCCCTGGTAAGATAAGGTTTGACGCCATATTCTTGCAGGAATCGCGGAGTTGGTCGGAAGTTCAAAGAAATATGAAATTGTGATATCTTGTACTACTTCGCTGTGATACTGTTCGTGTAAACTATTATCAATTCACTTCTCTGATTCTTCCGGAGCCCTCCCGATACTTGTAGGAATCGTTATCCGTGTGACCAACGACATACATGGTCTCCCTAACGAATGTTTGGTTCCTTGCTCCCCAGACCACAGACCTTACATTAGATAAATATCGATTTTTCACCCATGTTAAACTAACTCTGTGTTGTTACCTCATATACAACGCCGCCAAGCTAAATCTAACCTTGCTTTTGTGTGAATCTTAATTGTAGACGAATTACATTTTGAAGGCTTAAATCACATACCTCTGTTATCCAACCACTGTCTCATTATACTTACAACAACTGACTCAGGTTGTTCAGTGTCGGTCCAGAATCAGACGAACCTGGTGGTAGTAATATTGTTACCTGCCTATGACGTCTCCAGTTCCTCGAAAAACATTTTATTTGTCTGAAACATTATTGTTTTGATTAATTTTCAAACTACACGCGGATATCTGATTCTTCGTTTTTGATGGACGTTCTCGACCGTCCGCTGCTGCTGTTGTCAACCTGCCTACATTCTTCCTTCCTTCTTGTTTTGCTTGTACTCCTGATTGCTGCATTTTTGACTTTGCCTTCTTACTAGTCACAAATCCTATAACTTTGAACGAGTTTGCGACCATATTGTCTTCGGACTGAGTGACGAAGTAAAGCTCTGTTTGAAGGTTGGTCTTCTTCATGTCTTCATGCTTTAGCCCTAGGTGGTTGGGTTGGGTTGGTATTTCCTTGTTAATCTCCTATACTCCTGTCTTCCGTCGTTCATTGTTCGTTATCTGTTGCTCCGTTATTCCCCTTGTCGTTAGCTGTTCTGTTATCCTTTACAGTCAGTTGACGTGTTCATAGACTGTAGATCCGGTTACAACCTTATCCTAAATGGCGGTCGATCCATTGTATTAATTGTCTGTTTGGGACGCCCAATTCCATCAGTCCATACACAACCTTCACACAATCAAACCGCCTGATCTATATTCACATGGCTTCCACGACCACTTCTAATGCCCTTGAGATTAACCCTCTCCATTATCCCATTGTCGACCTCCGAAATGCGTGGTCACGACTTGGGATCAGTTCTCGAAATATAAATGTTAAAAACTGGATCATATGTTTGCATGACCTAGGTTCGATTACTTGAAAGATGTAGAATGCGATTACTATCTCAGTGATAAGTTGATTCAGCATCGATTCGGTGGCGCAGCTAACGATCTGAGTAAACAATGCTCACTTAAATCTCATGGCGTTAAATCCCCACGACTGGCCTACGAACGGTGGCTAGCTGGGCCTAACTGGTCCCCATTAATTACGTCGCGTACTTCACTTCTGGTATGTTCACATTTGGGAGGAGTTCGGCTGTATGAATGATAAAACCGATTAGGAAGTTCATTAATACAACATCCATCTTCAAAAAGAGATCGAGTGTTGCTGAGCTTTTGACTATCTTTGTCTAGGCGGCACCATATTGCTTGCTGTAGCTAAGCCATCTCAGTCTGTTGTGGACAGAAACCAGAACAGGTTCTACTGACTGCAAAGTTAATCTCCATCTTCTACTTCCCCGTCTTTCCTTTCATAATGTCATGCTTTTACGATCAGTCTTTATGTGTTGCAATCTGCTGTTGAAGATCCCGGGGCTCTTGTGTTGGTTCTCCTAAACCACGTTTACCGACATCAATGTAGTGCTGGGCTGGTTCTTAGCAGATCTGAATTCGTTGACAAATCCTTCACACAGCATCGTTTAATCCTCACAAACTTCACCGAATGATCATAGCGAACATATTAAAATTACACCCTCCCCTCAAGAGTATTCTTGTCACGATGGACTGACCCGAGGTAACAGAAACGGATGCCTACGTAAAATTTATGAAGTGAGCAATAATCAAAACTCTCGTGAGTATACAAACGAGTGGCGAACACTGATCGTGTGTCACTACTATGACTCCCGGTCTCAGTCACGCATCTCTGTCTGTTTACTCCACGTTTTCCTATGTATAACCGCCACCGATGATCTACATAAACTCAGTACCACTTCCCTCAGTAATACAATTCATTTTATGCAAAGGTTCTTTCTACACCGTCTTAATGATTCCCCGTCGTTGTTCTAATAAGTAGCACTGTTTTATCTGCAAAACCGTAAACAAAATCTGACCGCTCGGAACAAATTTTCACTTTCTCAACTGTTGGATCCTCAATCTCTAAAATCCCCAGCTGAAGGTACTAAAAGATTTTCCACGAAAAACATGCCTGTTGGCTTCATTTAAAATCACTGTGCTGTTGTATACGCGTCACGGTCGCCTGTGTGCCCCACACTCGTGTTAAGACCCAAGCTGCGTTTTGATTGGTCGTGCCTTCAGCGACCAACGCCTCATTCGTCCATGTACATAAGAGTAACGCCGCTGATTGTAAATGTGACAGTACGGCATGTACTTCTGTTGGGTCACGTGTTCCCTCTAACGCTGCTATTGCCTGTCTAGCTTGTTGTAGGATTCGCCCGAATAGGCATATACAACACTCTGCAGGGGTCATGTGAGTTACAAGCGACCTTGAGGGGGAATTGGGTGGTTAGCCGCCTTTGAGGAATAGTCCACGAAATCTCATCAACCCACCCACAGCCAATCAGTGTTTTCGAACGAGTAACCGCGTGCAAGAGCGCCGTAGCCAAAACTCATATTTCAAATCTGCGGCCTGCGTTTGTCCTTCCTCTTCTTTAAAGCAGATTTTCTTATGGTTGAAATCTATGATTTGAAAAGGACGGGCTGGCTTTTGCTTACGTTTCATCCAACATCTTAGCTGGATAAGGTGTGGCCGGATTCATCTGCTTCCTTCGGAATTGAGCTGTCGAGTTTCCTCTGAAGGCCATAAGTATACATTAGAATACCTTCAGGTTAGCTGCCATTTCGAATGTGGTCAAGACGACTAACTCGTTAACTTCAGCTGGCTTGCGAGATACACCTAGGTCTGTATACCAATCACAACCACTTGGATCAGCTTTCTGCACCTTCGAATAATCTGTCGATGTATCCGCCTTATCAGGTCGATGCGATAATCTCGGGTCAGTACTGGAATGTTCGTAATATCTTGCCGTGCTGCCTTCAGAATCCCCCCCGTCTCCTCGTGCCTGACAGATGCTGATTATGCTTGGGTAGAATGATGTCGAGCTTATTACGTTCGTGAGTGATTCTCCGCTGAATGCATCAGGAAGGTCCGCATGATCCCTGATGTAGGCCTTCTCCTTCGGCTCTCTGTTATGTCTACTCGAAGGTTGTCACAACTCCCTCCGCTTGACTTTGTTTTGCTGAGGATGAAATAATGGAAAACTGATATAAATGGCAATAAAAGTGAGCGTGAAGGACGAACATTAGTTTTTAGTGTCCTTTACAAATACACCCTTAATTTGCACTAAAGTAGGTGCCTCTCGAAGTTCAACCTCTGTCTTGTTTTCCCAAGAAGACTAGTATCCCTACAGCGTGCCGTTTGCACCATCGAAGTGCGCAATCTTGTTACGTGATTGAGCTAACGTTGACTACATCTCTCTTATTGTAGACGGACCAATTAAGTCTATTGAGCAACTCATCTTCCTAAGTAGTGCCATTTAGTCAGTTGGCAGCGTTGCTGACAAACCATAATCATTTCTGACGTCTCAAAGACATTGGACTATCGATTAAGGCAGGATTTACAGCGTGTGAGTGTGCCTCTTTTTGTTCTGCTTGTCCTTCTGAGAAAAATGCACGCATGTTCTTGTTATTCGGCCATTGTTGTCTGCAACAGTTAACTTATCAGTCGAGCTGATTGTGTCCACAACGAAATATGCCGTCGGCAAGCGTCTTGGAAACATGTAAGTTTGTGATCAATAAGCGACGCACTGTAACTGTTTAGACTGCGTTGATTGGATCACGTGCTTCGTATGGCCACGGGGCGTTTGCCACGCCACGCCACCCAAGGATGGAAGGTGGCTACGTAATCAAGACCGCTGGATGTCCTGACCTCCCGATTGGGCTCGGTTTGAAATTGGTTTTAGCCAATCCGGGAACAGCACGACTATCCACAAAGCCGACTGGAAAGAATCACGGCCATGACGATGCGTAGCGGCAAATATCGAGTCCTTGTCCGTAAGAGGTCGACTTTTCTTTCGGATTTTTTTAATCGTTTCTGCTTATTCTGTCCCTCCTCAAACGTTTCACAAATTTACTGATGTAGGATTCGTGGATTACTCTAAGTATTTATGACAGTTCCAGTTATATACCGATGAGTGTGGCACAAACCTGAGAATATGCTTGGGCATATAACTAAGGCTGCTACTGTTGACAACGGATTAAACTTAAACCAAATACTTATTGTAGTTTTCTATACTTCTGGGGATTATATCCTTTGCTTCTAAGCCTCACCATGTTCTGTTAGTCGCATGACCGTTGACAGCACAATTCCGTTGCTATACGGGAAGAAACTCAACAACACACGTTCGCAAAACTATTGAGATCGCTAGTGTCTTCACTCCTTTTGGTCATTGCTAGAGCGACCTTTGAGATAGGTTAAGTGAATCATAATCGCTAAGAAAATGCGATCATCAGTCATGTACAGTAAGTTGCACAGTTGAGGGGAATAGCACTGGGTTCGCGTACACAGAACAAGCTAGCAGAATTGCAGATTTGCATCCGAAATCTCTTGAGATACCACATGATCGTTGGTCACTACCGGTCAGTACGACGCTACCTCATACTATCTCTGTAAGCCGTAAAATGATTGTTATCGCCTCCTCTATTCCCGTGTTTTTTTATGTTTATGTAGATAATGTTAACTGGAAGCACATAAATCGTTTTATTTGGGAATGGGGTACAAATATTCGTCTCCTTATTTCCACTCACACTATGAAATATGCTTACTCAGAGTATGCTTACTTCGGAGTATTGATTTTCAGTACAATGGAACTATATAAGTTAGATTTAAAAAACAACTCGGTAAACGAGATTGAGCGAATAATGAGGAAAAATTAGTGATGGACAACCTTTGGCACTGTTCAGCTGTCTCTGACCAGCCATCACTCTCGTTCTCCGCTTGTCGCACCTTCACACATGTGTATTCACTTCTCATCACCTAATTTTTTATTTATCAATTATCACACAAACCTACTTATCTATAACGTTTTTGTCTGACTAACAATCATATCCCGAACGTAGGTAAAAGTTCAAGCTGAAAACTCATGTTCACGTTGGATAGTTAACGTTAAAGAGAAACGACCTCAATGAACGCAAGTTCACACGCATCCTGTGTTAGTCAACACGATGAGTTTGGTGGATTTGTGTTTAGTCAAGCGGACAACTGAAGGTCATATGCAGGACCACGTGGGTACCGTTAACACCATGAATGACTGGTATGCAGCATAGGTCACATGCTGAGAGATAGGTCATTAATTGGATTACGTAACACACACTGTAAACTTGTCTGATCCATGTCTGAGGTGTGTTTCAAGCTCCAATGCTCCTCAACTGCAATAAAGCACTATGAACTGTTTGACTAACACGACAGTGCTTCTGGATGTCACCTGTAGTTCACTTACTATCAGGGTCCTCCCTGATATTGTTCCGTATCTCCAGAGGAGTCTAGACCGTGTGACTCACAATGAGGCATTGAGATAAAGGATGGAAGCGGTGGTAGACAACACTGCGAAGACTTACACTAACACGCCTTCTACGTTAGTTCGATCGTCATTAAACCATTATGACAGGAATATACTGGGGTGATAAAGAAGAGGAATGTGACCAAAACAACGTCCACATTCCATTTTGATGAACGTAGTCAGGCCTCAGTAATGCACAGTGAACGTCTGCTAATTTGAATCCATCAGATTATTCATTAGTTCAAGTCCCTAAGCATTGTTTTGACGTCATTGTGATTATTCCTTGTCCATGCAGTACCCCACTGTCTAGGTTGGGTTTGGATCATGCTGAAGATATCAGCGACGTCAGATAAACACATTCAGTCATCTTACATTGACATTGATTCAAAGAAAATGGATGTCAGGGGACTCCAAAATGTTATAAGGACATCTATGAATGAAAGAGGCGTATATTGGTTTGAATTCCACTGTACTTGACTAAAGTAAGAACAAATCAGTTATGTATATACAAATGTACTCAATTCCGTTCCTGCCTTGTCTTGGCTGGTCAGTTGTGCACATTTTATCCGGAGTTGTCTTGAATTGTACTTCAGCCCTCTTGTTTATCTGTGGTCGGCGTGTTGGCCGTCACTGTCTCTAATAACATGACTGAATCGTAGTGTTGAACCGTTCAGTCATAATCATTCACGAACGGAGATCCGGTTGTTCATCCTTACGAGTAGAAACGGTGTCCAGTCTGTTAATTTCCAGCACTTACCTGGTCTGACAGACTTTTAAAACCTACGGGATAATTACTGATTACTGGTGAGTAGTCAGACATATTTACCGTAATCTGAACACCAGTCACAATCACCCACATCTTTCAACATCTGGTGCACACTTCCGTTCTCAAAAAAACATCTCACTGCATATTTGCCTCCTTCAAGACTTATCAACATAGCCAGTTTTGTGTTGGGGCTGATACATGAATGTAGACATAACAAATATGCTATCTTTCTACTGTGATGCAGGTTACCGTTCTCCATAAAATCGTGAAAGAAACGTGCACATAAAGTCAAACGTCAATCAATTGTAGACCAAACGCGAATCATGTTTGTAGAATGTAAATAAACGATCACCAAAATTACCCTCAAATATGAACCAAACCGGTGTGGTAAGTCCATCCTATGAGCACAGAATCACTCCGTATATACTAGACCAGAATACCTGTTTACAACCTCACCATGTGACGGGTTTATGCGTGTGGATTGTATGGCACATAGCTGCCCGCCTGTACTGCTCACATATGATTGCAACTCGACCATACAACTGAGTCCCAATGCATCTATTCAACCGATTCGATGGAACACAATAAGTGTCACATAGATCCTCTTGGTTTCTGATTTATTCTTGCTTTCCCCTACCCCTGTATCAAAATGGACAAACATATGGGAGTACCTGCGTAGAATCCTCATGCTACCTAAGTGTCCTCGCATGATGCGTGACGGTTTTAAAGGGTTGGTAAACTTACATAGATTATATCGGGAGGTAACAGCCTCCACTTTCTTGTCCTCTGAATGCTCGCTCTTTGCAAGCGGTCACTTTAGGAAGATTACCCTCGACACTGAAATTGTCATTTTTCTGTAAACGTGTTATCCGCAAAGTTATCTCTTTTGTCAGTAAATAGTACAAGTTTACCCAGCATTCACTCATTCCTGCACTTCGCAACGACTTACCACAATTCATCATACTTTGGTGTCATCGCCACTGCACATGATCTAACATTGCTGAATATGTGACTGCATGTGAGGCTAGTTATTTTATGCGCGTTTGATACGTTGGTCATGAGTTAACATCGTCAACACGTCCAGCGGTTAGTCGTTTACATTCAACAGCCGCATTTTTTAGTTAGTCTGTAAGCTTGTTGTGCAATTTTTGTTCAGCTAGAGTGAAAACCGGATCGATTCATCAGCCGTTCAAACCTTCATGCTCTTTACGTGGAGTTTTTGACGGCTGGACGAGGCGAATTGCAGATGCTGCAAATATAAAAAAAAGGAACTATTATTTGTAATAGCAATGCCTAGAAGGTTGTAATTCACTGAGCGAAATATTTGAAGTTAACATGTATTGTTTCAGCATCTTTTAAACTTTTGAGGACGAAGTTTGCAATAGGTAAAACTGCATCAGCGGTAGTCACAAACACAGTCTAGACCAGAAATGATGCAGCCTGTTGTGTAGGCAGGTGTGTGTGTGAACATATGTTGAAGCAAGATTCGCCTAATTTTCTCACAGGCAAATTGGGCCGGAAAAGATATACTGAAGAAATACTATGAGAATATCAAAGAGTTATCGGATAATTTTGTCACCTTTTGACTAGTTTACTCAGTTTGCATTTTCACATTACCGTCGATGTAATCATGCAGTGATAACAGAAACAAGTATAGAACTGCGTCTCAAGTTTCCGCAGAAAATGGACATTCTAAACTGACTAAGATATCCGAGGAATTAGTACTTCCGAACCATAAACGGAACGGATATGGGAAAAAATATTGTGCGTTGTGCTGATGTTCATTATTAAGTAATTTCTTGGTTAAGCCACAAGGAATATTACAGACATTAGATAGGTCCACTCGCTATGTTCAACCCGATACACACCATAAATTGATTGAGTAGTCACTGCGACTGTGTCAGCTCTGAAGTATTCACAATTTTTCTTCCTGCAATCTAAAGCCGAATTTGTAGTGACTTATCCCATTCTTCAACATCCACTACGAACCGGTCAGTCACCAGTCACACCAGAATGCACTGAATTCGCCTACCTCACAATATGGTCAATAGGTCAGATTTCCCACTTCCACTTCACATGATGACATTGGAAGCATCAACCGGCCCAAGCGCAGACGACCGAGGCAAACTACGCGGGGGAGTGATGACAACACGTGTATGACTCATCCCTAACTTTGGAGCCGCTGTCCGGTGTGCGCTAGTTGGGATGCGACACGTGACCGGTCTGGATATGTGCATAGCCCACGTGAGTGGACCTTGGGACACACCGCAGACAACATTCCCCCATGCGACTAGAGGTAGGGGGGACAGATTATGGAGCAAAATTTCAAGAAAACCCTGACAGCATGGCAAGCTTTGGGCTGTTCTGACTAATACCCCTATATTCACAACGCAGGTGGCAACTGGAGGAGAATACAAGTTTGTGAGTCAAATCCAGACTTTGGGCAAGCTGTGACACTTAACGAGTTTTCGGTCTCCTCAAATCTGAAGGGAAAATATGCGGAACAGATCTAGTGTGCCCATGATGAGTTCGCGCTTTTTGTTACTAAATCAGTACTGCGTGCCATCCGACATCATTCCGAACACTGGGTTCACGACTTCCTTCACGGGAGTTTGAAAGGTTCATCTGATTACGGTACGCCCGTTGGTTTCATGGTCGCAAACGTACAGCGGACTTTTTGTGGAATGAAAAATTCGGAATTGATTTGTTCCGCGACACAATAAACAAGAATCGATGAATGGGCAGACGTTGGTTGAGGACGTGATAGTCTGTCTGATGGAAGAATTAGCACACGATGGGTACAACATTGCGACTGGTAACCTTTTTATCAACTTCATCCCGGCAAATTCTCTCAACAAACTAGAGACGATCATTGTGGGGATCGTGCGACCGAATCGTAGCGGACTGTCGAAAGAAGTGAAAGGCGGATCATTGGGACTGCATGATAATGTGTTCTATTGGAATTCATTGGAAGCTCAACTTGTTGTGCGTTGTTGAATCAAAAGGCATAAGTCGATGACGGTTCTCCCAACTTGCAGGAAGAAACCTGTGGTTGTTTCATTTTACAAAAGTAGTTGGTATGGTGTTGATACTGCTGTCAATACGTTGAAAAGATACAGTACTAGACGTGCCTGCAGACGATGGGCAATGGCAGTTTGGGAGGGTATGCTCGATGTGGTCACATTGAATGCCTGGTGAACACGGAAGGATTTCATGATGGTCCTCGTGAGTGAACTGAGAGAAAGGTATCGCTCGACAATTGCAGTTTCCCTGAAAATAGCGTGACGTCAGTAGATGATCTGAACAAGAAGTGAACGAACTGTCAGACGCGTGAACGTTGTAATAAGACCAACGTGTTATGCTATTCATGTGGTCCCTGTTTTCCTCGTCAGGTGAAGATGTGTGTCGTACAGTGTCGGAAATGTGAAGCTGATTTATCAATGTGAGTAGTCAGCTGTAAATAAAGCACGATTTTATTTACTCGGTTTATCAGTTCATCAATTGCGATCTTTGTGAGATTGCATTAAAATGGTAATTCAAGCTTGTATGAGGCTTATGCTTTGGTCTACTATGAAACAAAAGTACACGTTCTGAAACTTCCAGTGTGTCAACGTTATCGTTCTCATTTGTAATCATTTGAAGCCCTACATTATGAACAGTGAGCTACACTGATTCTAGTATGTATATGATCGTCGAACATCCAGTAGCGCTCCTATCCTTTACGAGTACGCCGATTTGACTTGCGCAATACTACGTTGTATACATATCAAGAAAAATTCATCTTCAGTTTCATATCACAGTACATAATTGTGTGCCACCGTAGAATCCGAAATTTCGCATAGTTTGTGGATTATCTAATGTGTAGTTTGTCTTCTGGGCGGAAAAGATCCACTGCCATTAATTTTCCCGATGAGTAGACCCAGTGAGACAACACTAACCAGTTGAAACATTCTATATGTGAACAGTGGCGAAGAGAATTCACGAATATAATCAACACAGATACTTGACCATTTTATGGTGGAGAACTTTCCGGTCATGTTAGCATTAAGATATGATAAAAACAAAGTCTCTATATTGCTACTGAGATGTCTTATTACGACTCGACATTTGTGTTGAAATGTTTAATTTTCTGTATTCATTTAGTATGTGACGACCATTTGCCTGAAAGCGCTGGATTTGTTTGTAGAAGACCTATCTTGTTCTTTTTCACACATCTGCGTCTTTATTACAGCAAGCACTTCTTATCAGTCACCGAAAAGATTTGCCTGATTGATCATGATATGGAAGTTCGTTTGACATAATTTGAATTTTTCGTCTCAAACTAAAGAAAACGTAAAACTTTGTTCCCGAAAATAATGTGATTGTCCCCGCTAGTTGTTCCCAAGTCAAGTCAAAACACGAGTCCGAAAATAAACTTCGTCCAACCCCAAAACGCGTGCGACGAGGAGAAAAGTACAGGGTATTTATATGGTGCCTGTTCATCTACAAACCTCAAACCAGATGACTGAGGGCTAGTTACTGAGGGTAGTGATTAAGGTCACTAAGGCACCGGTGAGTTTAGCCGAATAAAGGTCGAGCAGGTGAAAAAATGATGAGGGTTACCTCTGTATTGTTCTGGGAGTTTCCGTTAATTCTGATTAGACAAAATCGTTTTCTCGAGGAACGAAATAGTTTTTGACGGGAAAAATGAGGTTCCGTAACAGTATTCGGGATTGGTTATCTGGTAACTTTTGATATCTGTCTTCGACTTTCATCTTGCTCGCAATTATAATACTATATTACTTAAACTTTTCTGAACTCAGCAATTGTAACCTGTTTTACTACCATTTGGATTCAGTTGTTTCAGTGAACTTATTCATTGGTCGCTTTTTGCCATTTTGTGTGGATCTTGTGCAGCTCTGTCAGCTGTTTGTTCCGTGCTCGTCTGCTTGAACACCCAGTTGGCTCATCTTTAAAGTGAAGGAGAAAGAGTTCTTCTTATATTTTCTTTTTTGGCTACCGTTATGACGTTTTCGGGAGTAGTAGGGTCGTCTCGTCTATCAGACCGCCTCAAACTACGCGTAACTCGGTAATAAACCTGATATGCTGGGACATATTCAGAAACCTACGTGACGTTAACATGTTCATTTTCCGAACTCACCAATCCAAGTTGCTAACACATCAGGAACACCCGTCGTTGCGGTAGATTGAATGGGTTATCGTTAAAAGAAGTTCGGGGAATTAGATTATTTCAAACTGAACACCACCCAAACTTGATCGTAGCCTTATCATTCAGGTAAGCCTTTCAACTAGCCAACTTTGAAATGAACCACTAAACTCGATTTTCGTTCGTGCTAGAGTCAATCGGTAGTGCACATTGTCATCCTGACAAGCATTTGCACTTCAGCCATTTTGCTGGTGAGACTAAGTTATACAAACACTCAAACGCTAAGTTTTCACTTTGATTATAAACATGGGTGACGTTGACTGCTAAACCGAAATGCCAGGTTGTCTGAATGTTTCAGATAAACAAATCAAGAAAAATTATTACCGGAATTCTACTGTTTCCATTTATTGCAAGATACTGCTAATTCTGTAAGTAGACGTGGAGGCAACAAATGGAGAGTTACCACTGGTTGAAGCGAATTTCATATCCCCTTGCTAGAGTATGCCACCTTATCCAACTGAATGTGCCACGATGTTCTTTCTGAAAAGGGCACTTTGTGGTTGTAACGAGATAGACCAATTTGTGTCACAACAATAATTTTTGTTCACTTCATTGGATGACGAAAGTAAGACAAAGGGGCTTGCGAGAATTGCCCTTCCAGGGTGTATAGAATTCCCAGTCTCTCAGCGACCGTTTGAAACGGGGATGAAGGTGTAACATCCGGAATATGGTGGTAATGTTGTTCAATGGAAGTCTTGAAAACTGTCACCAAATTAATGAAAACAACATGGACAGTGAGAGTCCACCAGATAGGTTTCTAAAAGTCTGTATTGTCAAGCAGATCAATTACAAACGATGAATAACCGTTCAGTATGTATTTATTACTACCAGTGTAGGTGAACCGGTCATTCAAGATGATTAACAAAAAACATGATCAACACCATGGGGAGTTGTTTTAGTGTAACACATATGCCGAATGTGTACTAAGTTTACCAGCTTTTATTCCCAGCTCATACGAAGCTAAGAACACTGCGAATATGGTTACTCGACGAGTGCACTCCTGATCTATAGTGTTGAACCCGCACGGACTCGACAGACATATCTAATTTAACTTACTTCACTCTGGTCATACTTACTCCCGTTTTACATGTACACACTGGCTGAGTAAAACTATTTGTTACTCTCATAGGCTTTTCGGTAGATGTTGTTCACCTGACCTTTGATGAGTACCCATTACACACCCGTTGAACACGTTTCCATCGTCCCCACATGTAACCTCCATCTGATCACTCGAACTACAGGTATGTCGCCCGATAGACCTGAAGTCGACTGACTGTAAAGTAAAATATGGAAGGCGAAGTGCTGAGTCACGATCCAACTTCACGATGATTATTCCCACACTACATGTTGGTGGCGTTTCAACATGTGCACTAAACCAGAAGGAATGACCTGGTTTTCCTGGTCGTACCGTCAACTGCTGAAGCAAAGGCATTCACTCGAAAGATGAAATTTTTTACGCTTTCGAAGTCAGATGAACCAATGAACTCAGGTTGTATGGACAAGCGAGAAACTGTGAATGAGTGAACAGCCAGTAGTGATTAAGTACCACATGAACTATATTTAACAGGTAGTTTTGTCATCAGCTAACTTCAATCATAGTAATGTTCATTATCGGTAAGTCTGTATTCAGCTTTTGCGCGTCAGTAAAATTGCATTAAATCTAACAGAAGACGATGCGGTTTTCATGAAACGTGCTTGTCTGATCACTATGGAATGAGCGCAGCCCAAAAGCTTGTGTAAACATGTTGGGATCTGTGGTAGAGTTAGCTACTGTATTCAGCCAGATAGGAGCAATAGAGTAATAACTCTCCGATACATTTGTCGAGAGCGTAGTGAAACGTTGTGATGGGTCCGTGAAACAGATCGAATGAAGTATTCCATGGTTGTCCTCTCTGGAAGAAGGCATATCAAAGTGGTTTTTTGTCTTGTCCTTTCGAGCTTTGCGACTTTCTTCATTACATTTTCACTACTGAGGCCTGTAATAACTTCACTTAATTAAAAAAATGTACATTTTAAGACTTAATGAGGTTAAATTGTTAGAAGACTGTCGCAGGGTCTTATAGTTTTCTATCGTAGCGTGTAGTTTTCCGTTAATTTTTATGAGGAAATTTTATTGTTGGCTGCTCAGCTTGGTCTGTGCATATTGCATCTCCTTTTTTTCATGACATACTCCCTAAATTGCTCGATAAGCATTGGCTAGCGGCAGTTAGCATCTTTCAAGCTGCACGGACTGAACGTGAAACTAAACTGCTCCGATTCTAGACTAATCGTTACTTAACAGTTTTTCTGGTAAATATTGGCTGGGTTATAATTTCACTTACATGTGAATGCAACTGTATTCAGGCAAAGAAAGAGGTCAATAAAACTTACCTCACATGCTAGAAGAACGAACTTGTGTAAACCTCACATCCGGACTAGGATGAACACCAGCTCTATTCAGTGATCAAACCAGTCGTTCACGTAATACCTCTGAAGAGGAAAGAAACGATCACATTTGGAAGGTACTCAAATTAAAGTGAGCCAAGTCCATGATTACTTAGCAAATGTCGAGAACTATGCTGTAGGTTCGAACTGCAACAATGTTATGATAAAAGTATGCTCACTTGCCTCAACAACCCTTTCGAGCAATATTCATTAGCTTGTGCTGGGGATGCTTACCTATTAATTTCCGTCTCCGTGTCTTTCAGGGAATAAAATGTATTAGGCTATTTGCAAAGCGTGGGCGAAATCATACAAAAACATAAAAACGTATAAAAAGTGATAAACCTGTTGCAATTTCGGAATCGAACATTGACAGGACACTGACAAATAAGTTTCTATGCTCAATAGTCGCGTTGGTGGATTCCAGCGTGGCGTGTTCGAGAAATCCTGCCAGGGCAGTCAATCCCCTGGATCGTTTGGTGGATTCCATATGAGACAGTGGGACGGGTGGGTAACCGAGTCC
>LUCH01003551.1:33280-59573 GCA_013368495.1 Paragonimus heterotremus
GAGTAGTATACTACTCACACCGAAACTGCCTGTCATACAACAGTCATCAGTAATCTATTGAAGTGGTTACGCTGTCTCCTTTTGAGACCGTCAATAACTTGAACCCAATCCAGGATCATCCGCGATTTCATCTTCTTACGTAATGAGGATCTCTTCTGAAAGCAGTGGGGCAGTGACCGACATGAAAGCCTTTCAGATACGGCTCACACACCGATTCCGATAATGACATACACCAGTGATGGGTCGCGCGTTCAGTTTCCAATTCAATTTAGACATCCGAATGTCACAGATGCGACCGGGTGGGAATTCCCTACAGTCGCTTAGTTTGACTCAGTCTATTGAAATAGAATTCAACCATTCACGCATAGGTTACTTCAAAAACGGTTTATAAATTGTGAACTACAGGTACCTCAAAAAGCCATATAACGCGACGGGTATTAATTTTTTTGAAAATGTGAACACAACACAAACCGAACGTCTCTCAAACAAGGTTAGCTATTTTTGTCACCTATTCCCGCTGGAAAATACTTACAGCCGAAGAGTAGACACTACTAGCATATTCTACTCTACATCCATACGTGTGGCCCAGGTGACTAACATACCAACTACATATCATATTTCAAGTGTTTTCCTGTTATATACGCAGAGGTAAATCTTCCGCACAAAGACGAAAACGTTGATAACATACACCAGCTTTCCCATAAAAATAGCCATTATATTCAATACCAACTTGGTACCTAACACTCTAATTATCTCAACTCCTCCTGTTAAACTTTCGATTACTCAAGTGAGAAGTGATGGGGACATTATGATTAAACCGATTTCAAGGCTTCTATGAGTCTACGTGGTCATTAACTTTGCGACCTAGGTACTCCCAGATGTGCACGGCTGAGTTTTGATTTAACGAATAAACTGCGAAAGAAACAGAGAATTTCATATTTCACCGGTACTTGCTCGACCATTCTCATTCCGTGAGGATTGGCGTTAGCGTCCTGAGAAAGCTAGTGACTTGTTCCAGTGACCTGACAGAACGAATGAGACCTAAAGATATAGCAGTACGCTCACTCGCTGACATTACAGTCCAATACTCCAATGTCTCTCTTCAGCCTCTATATATTGTTATGCTTATCTATGCGGAAACTCTGCCGTCTTCAGCAGCTGAATAATTTGGCTTCGTAGAGGGTGATTGTATGCCCCTCCCCTCCATCTTCATTGTCATTGCGATTCAGTCTGGATAGCGCCGATCTCAGCATTCGGTTATCGAAACATATTGTGAATAAAGTAACTCAGCTTCGCGATTAAACTGCGACCACGTGAACTGGATCGCCATCCGGTGTATATCTGGAATCATGAGTACTGGATCACATGATCAATGCCAGCCAGAGTTAACACCCTGTAGGACGGCGTGATTGGCTTACTTTTTCGCATCAGCTCATTGTTCCATCTGTTGGCGCAACTCGTTTGTTCGTACTTGGACTGATAGGTTTTTTATTGGACATTTACAAATTCGGTTGTGAGCATGGAGTGTTGGCAAAGAGAAGCACACATTGGAACAATGAGACGAGATTTCGCCCCCGTCTTGGCACAAACGATTAAAAAAATAACCACACAGTTTTGGCTTGGTTACTTCAGCCCAGTTGGTGCTTAAGCCCATAAATCAGCGAACCATATAAAGGATGACCACTAACGGATACATATTTGATTAACCTAATACGTTGTGCATCCAGTGGACGTATAAACGTTAACAGTAATACATGTACTCACTCAGTGATTGTAAATTGGTGAATTAAAGATAGCATGTTTTCTCGACATGTGGACTAGTCGGTAAAGAAGTTCAAATAAATCAATAAACGAGTAAAAATTAACGCTCTGGACTTTCTATAGAACTTTGTTCCGATCCAAATAGATCGGATCGGGTTAGGCAACGGTAACAGCTAACATTCTTATAAGAACCGCTGGCAGTCCGTCTTTACAGATCGGTCTCTTTTTGGAGTCGTCAGATAGTCCTCCACACCTCTGCTATATCTCGAGTAATAAGAAGGCTAACTTTATCGTCTGCTGAGGACGGTCATTTCTGGTTGACCAGTCTATGATGACGATTCGCTTCGCCAGACCACAGAAACCTTTGTGGATAAAACTCGATGCTGTCTGGATATACACGAATCGTTTTCAGACAATACTTTATTGATGTAGGAGAAGTGTGGAACTTGGTAAGTTACCGCCAGTCCATACAGCTTGGGATTACTCAGTTTTTCCCCCTTAATCTTATTTGACCCACCGAAGGTTCACAGTAAAAAGGCAGCGATCGTCTCACAATTGCCACTTGATGTCTTCACTGTATGGATCACCAGAATAGGGGTGACAGAGCTGATCATCTCTTCTACTATGATAGAGACCACATAGTTTCGCTAGAAGTCTGAATGTTCATATCAATGAACGAGGACAGGACTTTTTCTTAAAACGTTTCGACGTCTCGTCGAGCAGTGTGGTTGGGACATGATAGTTGAAACCGGTTGCGATTGTATGTTGGGAAGTTGTCCTCACTGCTCATCTTTGTCCGGTTAACACATAATGTAATTACACACATACAAGCATGCACGTTGTCATCATTGTTATTTATCTGACTTCAGTTTGGTGATTTCAGCTGCGTGCCTTTTTCCAACCACCACATTTGGCCAAACAAAACAGTCAACAGTCCGTTCAGCATGAACCGAGCCAACAATCAAACGGAACACAATCGAACAGTAACGGATCGATCAGAATAGCAAAGGCCAAGTGTAGGCTCAGCAAATGTTATCGGTCACATCGATTTCACAGATCAGTTCGAGTTTCGACCGATCGTGTTGTGGGTTTTTCATTAGTCTCTCAGCTCGCGTTGCACATGGCTGACCATTTCAAGGTCACTGATTTAGCGATTGCTGTCTATTTTTAAAAAACTGAAATAGTGAAAATATTCGTTAGAAAAAGTTGCATATGCAAATAGTTTCGTTTTCTGTCTTATGTAAAGTTACTTATTTTGCTAAGAGTTCTAAAATATTATCAAGATTGAAAAGTGGTAGACGATTTTGATTATTATAAATTGAACATCTCTCATAATTGATCACAATTGTCTGATTCCAATAGACTGTCCAGCCAGCTCTCATAGAACAGAGGCGCTAAACTCGCGTTTCATGTTAACTGGAGGTCGTACGTAGTGCATATCTTCATCACGACCGGCATCTGAACCCCGACTACGCTTTCGCGAGGAAACCGTGTCGGCTAGTACATCCTTGGCCTCACATCAAACATGACTGGATTATCAGACGTAAACCTCCAACCATTTTCGTCTGTGAGTAGTGTTCATGTTGCCCGATCGCCTCGAGAGGAGATACCGTAGCTGTTCTATTGACTCCAATGGTTGACCCCACGAATAGGACCTCGATTCACGTTGAAATCACGGAAATAATTAAGCCTGTTGAGAGGTAATTTGCTTACTGGTAAGTAGTGAAGGATTCCGCTTAATATAATTTGAACATCACTGAAAACTGATCGCAGATGCATTATTCTAATAGGCTGGGGCTAATTGTTTGCATACGATAATGCAATCGTTCTTACTGTGAGATGAGCGGAGCAACGGTTAACACGGTTATCTCATGGAAATGTGGCCGATGTTCAAGGATATGCACTGCTGACGAAATCTAATGAAATTTAAATTTGTGTACACTTCCACTTTTCGAAACGGGTTGGCTGGAACGTCTGTGGGAATACGATGGCTGCAATCGATTCTGAGTGATGCTCAGTTTGTATTATTACTGCTTTGGCGGATAAGCAGTGTTTACTCAAGTTATCTGGTATACGGAAGCTATATTATGCCGCTTTCTGTGCGTTACTTGGGGCCGAATTTACCAAGCTGCCATCTGTTCCACACACACCAGTTGCCCATTTCATATTTCTCAACCACCTCTGCCTGTGGAAGCTTCCAATTGACTGATTGACAAGGCTCGAGAGGAAAACAGTCATCGAATGGGGAGTGGCTACAGATAGACGTGTGCACGGACGCACCCATGCATGCACGTATCCACCATGGCATCGCAGTGCATTGTTTTTCCGTAACTTCACACTCAGAGCGACGTTGACCCGCTGGAAGCCAACAACACGGAAAACAGACAACACGTCTAGACTGTGTGCGCTTGGTCGACGCGCCCTCTTTGTTGGCCACCGACCTTGAGACACGAGAAAGCGCCAGTGCTGGCATCGTTTCGTGGTCAAGGCCATTGTGGGTCGACTGTCGAACCAGCGAAAACAGACGCATCTCGTCTTGTATGTTGACGCGTGTGGACTAGACAAGCGCGCCGCGCCGCCCAATAATGCGTTCAGGGTCACTAGAGGAAGTCAGATGACGGTATGTCTGTGTCGGTGTCCGTGTCTGAGCATAAACGGCGTGGGCGTTACCACAATGACGTGCCCAAGACAGTACAGGGACAGTGATTTAAGACCGGTGAAACATGTAGTCATCATTTTCGGCTTTGATTCATAGCAGTGGTATTGTGGCTCGGGCTGCCGTTAGTCTTGATAAGGGCTCATGAAGTAGCGGGGTAAAAACTAAGCAAAATTGTATGGAAAAGAAACAGACGAGGAAGAAACCAAGCAAAAACAATCGAGTTTCTTGAAAAGGCAAGGTCAACATGCCCACAAATGCAGGTTAGTCAGTGATCGCAACAAAATACACTCTCATATACTGTTCCCAACTAGCGGTGTGCATGGTCGTGAGCCAACCTGCCAACCTTGTTCAGCATGACCATGTCATCGCTCGGTTGCTTTGCTGTTTCTTTCAACCCCCAACGGCCACACTCAACAATGCGGCAAGACAGACGTCCGTTTGGCACACGAAACATAGAACCTAAGAAGCGAAGAGTGTACATTTTCAGCATCTCGGTTATCGGTCTCGAATTTGCACGTTTCCTAAATACACGCCGATGGATTGCGACGTTACGCACACAGTCTACCCATTTGATGCAGGCTAACTGGTGGAAACTAGGGTGGTCGAAAATCGAAAGTCCATGTACGTCTTCCGAACAAGGCCCCTTATTCACAGAGCAAAACTGAGCTCATATGAACATTGGAAACCTTGTCTTTAATTGACAAATGGAAGTCTTTGTGACGCCATAAATGACGAAGATTGGCGAATGCCCTCTGTGAACACCTCGTCAACAACATTACAGGCTAACGAAAGTTCACTGCCCAAGAAAACGAAGTGATCGACAGTCTCCAGCGGCCTGTCTGCAATAATTTAGTCAAGGTGAGAGCCAATCAAATGTTATAACAACAGTTTACAAATCGGATGTGTGAAGTACATACCCTACAGACCGGCCATTACATTTAATGAATTCAACATAGTCTACATGCTGTCTGCAAACTAACTAAGTAAGGCAACTAAACTGAAGGCAGTGTTTGAGTTTGAAAACACTACGACTGTTTTCACAGTGCCGACGCTCCAGTTTCCATCGGATGGTTAACATGCAATCGACACACCCAAGACTAGGTCGGTAACTTGCTTGTTCTGAATTTCAAAAGCCGCTACAGTATGAGGCTCGTGTGCGGCTAGGATGCTAATATCTCTGTAGTTGTTCTGATACCTTTTTGAAAATGAGAATAGTTGGTGATAAACATCACTTATGACGTACCTCAACGGTCTCCCATATGGAACGAGGAGTGTGGTCAGTTCGGATGACATTTTTCACAGCAATCTTTAAGAAGTGTTGGGGAAAGGCTGTTCGGACTTGCGGTCCTATTACGTTTCAGTAATTTAACTCTTAAAGCCATTTCCGTTTGTGATGGATGATCGTCGGGAATTTCATAACTAATCACCGAGGCCCCACCTTCCACAGCTGAACGGGCTAGCCAAAGTCAGCTAATCTGTTCCTCAGAGTGTTCAGCCCATCGGCCAAGTGACCGTGACCACCAGCGTGCGTCACCCTTTTCTCAAGTATAGCCTCATTAAAATCTGCAGATGATCAGTACAACCACGAATTAGAGAAAACAACACCCGACTGTTCCCCGATAAAAGTACCTTCTTCTTTTTGACCAGCTCGGAAAAGTAACCCTCAAGGTCCTTACACAAGCTTCTCGTAAGTTTGCATTTCACTTCACGGTGGTCTTCGACGTAATCTGAGTCAGAGGGGATCGTTCCAAGTTTGTTCACAAGTTCTACTGTAGTAGCAGAAGTCCAATTCTGTCGTATCTACAGTACTCCTTTGAAAGGGACCTTTTCAACAGTAGCACGTGTAACTGTTGAGATTTTTACCGAGTGTTTGTCTGGGTCAGTCTAATGTTTTGATGTGGACAGTTTAGCTGCCAGTACCTTTTGCTAAGCGTTTCGTGTATCCTATTCGCTTAATTCCCAATCGAGTACCTTATGGTTCTGAGCAGATCACCTCTGAGTAAATAAGAAAAAATAACGGCGTACTCTGAGTCATGGGGGTACTGAACATATGAACGATAGTGTTTAATAGACTGGCACCACCGATAGCTGATGACGATGTGATCAAGTTGCGTCCATGGTTCAGCTGCACAAAGTGATCCCCATGTGATGCAGTGACCTCATTTGTGCTGAAATGTTCAACTCGATACAGGGGGTCTGTGATATGCTCATATTTCTGATAGCCGATTGTCACTGTCAGTGAGTAATGCTCGGACATTGAACATACCACTAGGTCACTTCACGTCTGGAGTAAGACGACCGAATTGTGCGTTCGTATCATCAACACGCACAGCGGTGTCCGATTGCTTGGACTGTCTTAGAAGAAGGGGCTCTCAACAGCATCTGATCTGCTGTCTGTTGAAGAATATGCATATATGATTGACAAAAAAAGTCTTTCCGGTCCATGTCGACCGATTTTGACTGAAGTGCTAATTCTGACGGCAAATAAACGAACATTTACTGGGATCCAGTCGTGCAGACTCTGCTCTGCCTTATAACTCAGCCCGCTGCTTTTCCCAGTCTGACCGTTAAATTTAGTTTAATCGTCATCAGAGATGCGAAGGAACCGGCGATCTACAACATGATCTAAAGGTGAATTCAAGTGAAACTCTGTGTTAGGATTGTAAAGGCGTGTTTTGGAAACACAGCACAAATCCAGTTCCAGGCTTGAGAGCGTGTTCCACAGAATAGTTTATTGACCTTTTTGTCGAAGAGTGTGGACGTTGACATTGCCACTATTTGTCTTGACTTGAAGAGAAGCTATTTGACAGCAGAATTGAAAGTGGGTGAACTGGTCTGTTAGGGCAGCGAGAACTTCTGATACATCTCGGCCTCACATACCGTGGACGGGGACTGAATTGAGGAACTCCATATCGAGTACCTGACTGAAAATTTGACGTGTGAATTCAGCGAGAACAAGTAGTCCTCGGCAATAATATTTTTTTTAGAGTATGCACTCTCAACGTTTTGATATGCACACAATTTACAAGCTTTCTATGTGATTTGGGCCAACTTCAAGTCAGTCAGATGTACACACATAGAAATAAATGATAAATCGTTCAGTGTTACTAACTCTTATCATCAGACGCGTTCAGCTGAATATCGCATCAGCTTTGATGTGAACAACTCATCTTTCTAGCATGTAATCGGACATTTCGCGGTTCTTTGTTTTACATCCTTCGATAGAGAACTTTCACGAAGTGAACAACATTTCTGAAGCGGTCTCTTCTGTGCACACGGAGACTGAGGTGGTCTGTGTACAAATGATTTGGTTTTCATCTGCTTGTTATATAAGAGTGAGGTTATTTAGATAATTGGCCGTAGACTTTCAAACGCGGTCGTGAGTGCCTACCCTGCAGCGAGACTTATCTTGCCGTTCGACACCTGCCCGGTACTGGTGCCACGCTTTAAGGATAGTTTACCCAAGTTCTCTCCGTCCTTCTGTATCCACTCTCTCACCTGCAGTTGTCAAGCTGGTTACGTTGGGAGAACCACAGGGCGGTTATCGGAGAATATTCGTGAACACCTTTCAAAATGGCTTCTCAACGGTTGGAGGAGGCCAATTTTCAATGTGATTGATTCCCGCCTACTTGACACTGACAATGAAATAAATCCGGATGAAGCGTCCCTAACCACCTACAAGGTTCATCAATCCTGCTCCAGAACTGTCCGAATGCGGTTGTTATCAACCGTTGAGGGTATTATCTTCAAACTGTATAACCTCTGTCTGTGTGCCCAAAAACAATTCGTACAAACCCTGGTCAGTTATTTCACATCCACTTGAAATCCGAGCAAGCGTGAACCACTCGACGCTGATGAACGCATGTCTCATGATAGGCACGTGTAACACTCCAACACATTCACTAACACTCCCACCCTTCCCCAGTAGACTGTGGTTCGTACCACTCCTGTGATTTTTGATGACCTATTTGACACGTTATAAGTTTTGTATATAACTCGTACTTACCGTATGTAAGTGCAAAAGCCTGATGAGAATTGCCGAAAACAGCTGTTAACGAAATCGACTACATACATACTGACAAAAATAAATTTTTAGCTTGTTCCAGTAATATCCGCTGTTCGTAATTGACAGTATTGCAGGTGTGTGTATGTAATAGTCGAGTGCATTAATTGCCAAACGACCATAGTCATGGTCGATGCAATCATTAACAAAGGTAGAATGGATATACTGATATGACTTACCTGTGCTTAACGTACTAGTTGTCTCTTCGCCGACAGTGCTCTATGAGTATGCTGGTCACCTACTATTCCAAACGACTAACGTATTCGCGACCGTATACATCGCAATGCCATATGGTCATGTCACCACAACCTATGGCACCGATGGTTCCCTTGCGTACTGCGCGCTTTTGTTCTGGGCCCTTCAGTAACTGCTCGTTGAACCCGAGGACGACCGTCCGAATCGCATTCCTCCAGGCCATCCGGTTCAACGCTATGTCTTCCCAACATCTACAATTAATTTTACAACGTGAAAAACCTACCTGCTCAACGTCGTGGTGTCTCTTTTTTTGACAACCAGGATTTCGCTTACCTGATCTCAGTTGTCCATACATCACCTGCCTTTGAATACGGTCATCACCCATTCGAAGGACGTGATCCAGCCAACGAAGGTGATTCAGCACCAGCATGACTTCCATCCCGCCCATGTCTGCTCGCCGCAGTACCTCAGTGTTCAGTATCACGTCCGACCCCGAATATTCAAGATGTGTCTTAGACATTGCAAATGGAAACGGCTCACATGGCGCACGTCCCGTTGATACAATTTCCACATCTCATCGCCGTACGACAATATAGATGGCATCACTGACCAGTAGACAAACAGCCTAGTACTCGGCTTCAAGCTGTGATTCTTCCAAACACTTTTTTCAAGACGTCCGACAGCAACACTAGCCTTTGCTACACGAGCTATTAACTCGCGGTCTTTTCAGAAAACTGGAAGTCTGTGATTTTCTACCCATTCTTTTCTTCAGCTTTGTCGGTGTAATGAATGATGAACCGTTTGCCTGACCCTTTCTTAATCCAACTTTGAAATTTGCTTCTCAACGTTATCCTTCTGTAGAATGCACTTACATGCACTCGTATACTGAAATTCTTCTTTTAGTACATGTTACATATCTTCCTTCTCAGTTTGGATTTTGTCATTGCAGTCCCTCCGTTTATTGTCTGAGAGATATGGATTCCCTTTTCCTGCTAGCTATTCAGTTGGCTAACCAGCATTGTTTGTCTGGATACAAAGGCCCCACTTACATACCTACTGGTCTTATTCCTTCGGGTTTACACCGGATACGTGGTGTGTGAGTGGAA
Source organism: Paragonimus heterotremus (assembly GCA_013368495.1). Classification (NCBI taxonomy): domain Eukaryota; kingdom Metazoa; phylum Platyhelminthes; class Trematoda; order Plagiorchiida; family Troglotrematidae; genus Paragonimus; species Paragonimus heterotremus. Next base: position 43,065 of record LUCH01003551.1, read on the forward strand.
CCGCAATTGGTTCGGCGCAAGCCACTTGGGGGTGATGATTTGAAGCAGAGGCGTCCTTTGGCTTCGGTCACTGTGACAGGCTAATCCGTTTCAGATGCCGCCAACCAGCCGTGTGTGTAATAGTTGAACTCGGTAGAATAACAAGCAATGAATTAACACGAGCCCAAGACCAGTATCGATGTGGTAGGAACAGATCAGGAGATGTGGAAAAAATTTCAATAAGTTCCGAATTACGAACACTTTAACAGGCGATGATAAGCAAACAGACTGATTGGAGGATATGAGATGGACATGTACCAGTAGCCCCGCTACCCCTTGGTCCATGCGTAGTCATGGGCTCACCCATTTGTCAAGTATATGAACTGTGGTGGCAGAGCAAACTGAGCGGGAAGTGTAGCGCTGTCAATAGCATGAAAAAATATTTACTCATAATAAACTGAAAAAAATCACTTCTGCGCTTTCGATAAACAACCTATAAATGTGAATGTATGAAGACTGATATATGAGAATTTATATACTTTTGTGCAAATGTTTCCACTTGTAGACTGTTATTTTTCTTCCGTTATATATCCCCATAATTTTGCAGGTGTCTGTGCATATAAAAATACATTTATATTTTCGCATGAAGTAACAACGTATATTTTTTAATTTTTACGAAGTTATATTTAAGTTCCCTGTTTCGTGTTTACAAACCTATGCATACATTTATTATCGAACAGTAAAATTTGATGTGAAACTTTAAAAACTCAAATACGTTTTTCAACATTTGCTGAAATTGAGTGTTTCAGCTTGTACTGACAATATCCCTTTTGATGTTTTTTTGGTACTGTACCGGCCGATAGACACGTAACGGTGGTGCGTTGTTGTCTGCGAACGACTGTCTGGAAATCTGTGATCGCTACTGTGTGTCTTGCACTGAGGGCTATACATAGTTGACCATTCAGATATACATGTTTAATGTCGCCAAGTGATAGTATGTCATAAGAGAAGTCCGTGATCGAAAGCCCTGTCATACAAGCTACTCACAAGCCGAGGCTTACGTTCTGTCAGTAGTTTTATGAGATTTGCATGCAGTACAGTAATATCTAGCTTTCTGCGGTTCTGTGCTCACAACCACTGCTAATTCTCATCATTCGTACTATACAAATGTAGATCACGACGATGTAATGACTACATATTCCGTAGCCGATAATGAAGCACTCTTGTTAATTTAAAAGAGTTTTGATCACCGGAATTTTTATTTCAACTAAATTATACAAGACAAGGGAAACGATTCACTCACAAACACACCAAGTCGATTACACGATGCATTAGGTCTACTCCAGGTTAGTCGTTCCATAGGAACGGTTCACCGTTAGAACGTGGTGGGTAAATAACCGTGAATTATCTCCGACTGCACTCATGTGAACTTAAATGCCCCGAATGCTGTTAACCGCCGTTAACTGTCTTCTCGCTTTACTACTTACTAACAAGATTGAATGAGCCATAGTATAATACAGACAAATCACATAATCTGACTGTCACTTGTGGTGTGATTCGATATAATGTCCCATCCCCATGAAAAGGGTGTTTGTGGCGGGTTCGGTAATATGGGTATGCTGCACCACATTTCTACTGAGAGTATCTGAATGATTGGACAAGTTTAGGTGAATGGGCAATGAAAAAACAACACAATCGTCACATTTGTTTTCGTTATTCCAAATCTCCGTTAGTTTGCGTATTTCCACAGATTATTCGACTGGATGATGTTACTGTGCCCCAAGTGGTACAGTAAAGAAAGACAATAACTACAATACGGTTAACAGCAGCTCGGTACAGTGGTTGAGGAAGTTCATCCGTATTGCACGCATACTGCAGACTTCTAAATCAATACGTCTCATTCAAACTTGTCACTTAAGATGGAAGAGGGTTAAGTCAGATACATCAGAAATAGGCTGCGTTCGTGTAGTTGCAGACCACACAATTTCACCGCCGAATTGAACAAAACTATGATTCCAACCCCGTGATTCAACCTATGTTCTCTAAGGAATTGTAGTTAGCCGTTGTGAGCCACTAGCTCGGTGAATAATCTCTCGGATATATCACTGCACCCCCCATTTCTTGTACGCCAATATCACCTGAACATTTGCCCCGTCCTCTCATAGAGGCATTGTTACCTCAACTAATAATCTGACTGTTTGATCCTCATCAGTCTGCCGTTTCGAATGGTCTTACAAACGATCAAAATGACTGTTATCCACTGGTCGTTGTGATCACGAAAACATGAAGTAGACCACCTTATCTCGGTTTGTGGATGTGTTGTCGTTCCAGAAGATGAATGTAATCATTTCAAACAATAACGGAAAACGGTGTTTCATATGAATTTCTTGTTGAGACTAACAATCAGTAATGAGGTTTAGAAAGACCAATCTGTTTAACCATTCAACCAGAGGCAGACTGCAAGTGAGGATTGCTCTGTGGTTGTTATGGTCTACTCTTACATTTAATTCAAGGTTGTTTATATCATGCATGCTCCACTAGTGAAACATTGAATTGTCAGCGCAAATATTCGGACTTCATTTAGCACCTCGTCATACACATCGTGTTGGTTATTTCACACGAAGGTGTTGGGGATGTTGCAGTAGCTTGATAACTCAAGTGAGTTGCGTGGAACACAAGACGCATTCACTAGTTCTGTTCCAGATACTGTGAAAGGAAATTTGGACAGGGACTCACAGTTTCAGCCTTTGGCAGAACTATATTCGTGTTTCGTCACAATTTCTACGGACACTTCTTTAAAACGAAATTCTACGCTCAAATTCGCTTTTACAAACGGCTGTCGTGTCGGTTACTCCAATATACTTGCCAATATTCAAGTGAGCAAATTTTATCGGGCACCTTTCTCCCACAGTCAGTTTACTGAGGAACTAAACATTGCTCATTTTTTGTCAGTGAAAACTACCCCACCAAATAAATGACAGAAAATTTGTTAGGAATTAGTCGGCGAAATACTGTAATAGGCCTATTCAGTGTAGATAAATGGTTGGTGTTCCCTGTACATTAGTCTGAAGCGTCTTAGTCAAATGTTAACAGTCCTTTTATACCTGGAGTAAGGATAAACCGCACAGAGACAACGTTAGAAAACAGCAACCGACGACTCAAATTGGATTGACTGTAGATAACTCAAGAAGGTAACAACGACCACAATGACATAGTGTAAACGACTAGAAAACAAACAGTCTAATGGTGACATCTGCCAGTCAATAATTAGCTTATCTAAAACGGATGAACGGTTGTGTTTTCTCGCAGTACCGGAGAAATTTGTTCATGATACACTTTGTGCTAATGTGCATCATCTTCAGAACCTCATAGACAACATCAGTGACCAACGCTAACAGTTCTACCACTTACGGACATTCGCTTTTTCACTGACAGCTTGATTTTCTCCATGACGATGAGAACCACCATATAAATTTTTTCATTCTAAGGAAGAAACTACTCATCGATTGTGAGCATTTTCCTCTGATTTCAATCATCAGAGCTGAAGGTAGCACCTTTGATTATTCAACAATGTGCCGATGTATGCGGTATTTGGAATCAACAGCTTCTGCATAAGTCTAACTAAAGAGGTTCAACTGCTGTCTGTTACATTTTTTTCTCATCAGATTCCGCAGAACTGCTTCAGTGAACGATAGCTATTCATTTCTCTCGAACTACAGGATGGTTGCTACATTGATGTTCATCAAACTATTACAGGGCCCGTTGGCCAAAGTGTGTTAATTCCAGACCTTCTGGATTCTGATGTAGTGTACTGACGGAAGCATACTTGCTCGTGAACTTCCAACAGCTGACCACCAACACAAATGTATTCGGATACCGTAACTTGATTTAAACTCCACATACATTTGGTTGACGCACAGCACCAGAACTAATTGGTCGTCGTGTTTGAATCTAATGGTAACCTGACTTTCAGTTGTCAGAAAAAAAACTTTTATATAAAGTAACATAAAGGACTAGATCGTCTTCAGCCTCCGATCAAAGTTTCTTAGTAGAACGAGACTGGGCTCTGTAAGCCCCTGTGAGCAAGAAAAGACCTGAAGAGACCTTCATCTTCTTCAGTGTAAGAAAGCACTTGGTCCACAAAGCGTTCTATTTCCAGTAACCTAAAATACAAGAAATTCTAGGTGCCGTTTTCAGAAGACGAAGAACCAAAGTCGTCTTAGGATTCATGGTCTTCTCAAGCCAGCTAGAAATCCTGATTCTTATTCGTTGATAGTCTCTTCGAAATCAGTGTTTACGGCGAAACTCTAGTTGTACTCTTCAGCCAATACACCGAGGTGCCAAACACTTTGTCTCATGTAAGGGATGTACTAACTTCGAAAGAGTTATAGAAAAGTCCCGTAAAGAATGTGGTCGGCCCACCTTTAAACTACCGTCATGCATAGCACCTCAAAGCCACACAGATCATGAACTGGCCGAAAGAGCTCATTAAGTTACATTTTAGACGCGCCTCGTGTATCCAGTCGACCACAAAGGGGGATGGGAGAGTAAAATAAGAATTTGTAGTTTCAGATGAAAATTGTCGGTAAACTTTCCGTGTCATTTTCTCAGCTAATATTTATCAGTAGAACTTTCGTCTAATTAAGTTTCTTGTTGATGTACGTTTAATATTGCTGCAGTCATCTGAGTGACGTTTATTTTATGTCAACCTAAATCCTCTGCTACTTATCAGTAAGTTTCACGTTTCACTTTCAAGACTCAGTGCAACCAACACCGAAATAAAGTCAGGAAATTTCAGTGAAAAATCTAGACAGAATCGTGATTCAGCGACTGTAGAAACTTGACTCGATTAGTCTGATGCCCGTGGATGTGACAGCCGTTAAGACTAGCAGTAGTGCAATCCTTGCCCGGTCTGGAGTTGAACTCCGGCTGTTGTTATTGTGAGGTGAGCGGAGTGACCGCCAAGTAACCTACTTCACACTGAGCGCAGTAGAATCCATCACTTCAGGTACAGTCTCTTGTGAGTAGTACTCACTCACCGTTGTGTCGTGTCCGTCTCAGCTCCAATCCAATCAAGACGACAAAACTTTGACGTCGTACCGAATAGGTTAGAAGATGTGTCACAACTGCAGTCTCTTTCATAGGTTAGTGTTCATAATGACACACATTAGCACATGTGATCAAAATTGAGCGATTCTGGGCACGGATGCAAAGTGCTTGTCGTAAGTAGTAAACGGCAGGCGGCATCACACCGGTGCAACCATATTGTATATAAAAGAAATACCCATACTTCTGAAGCATGAAGTTGCTATCCCGTCCACCTGTGGAAACGTCTTGCTTACCACGATGTGTAGGAGAAGCATCGTGTGAGAATGTGTTTGCACGCTAAACGGCTGTACTCCATAACAAATCGTTTCTTTAAAAATATATTGTTTATTGCGACTGCCCATAAAATACAGGAAGGAAAATTGGAGTGAAGTATAGTAAGAAGTAGGGTTTTCCGTTCGTGGACGTGGCACTGGTAGCTGCCGTTATTGTCACTGTTATGTTCGAATGATGTTTGTGCTCGGAGTGCTATTGGAACATATAACAGCGGTGTTGATTTTTTAATAAGCAACCCCCGTCTAACTACAACAACCGCGTGTTTACCTACATCAACTTAAATGAAACCACTGTTGACCAGTCTTTGGACACGGCGACAGTGTCCTGAGTGTTTTAGTTGGTTGGGCAGATATCTTAGGGTGGTTGGCGGTAGTATGAAAGTCGTTTCTCGTGGCTGACCCAAACTTTCCGTTGTTGTCGGAATCATGAGACCTCCGTTTCTAGACTTTGGGTGGATCTGCCTGACACTATGTGGAACGCTCCACTCCAGTGCTTTCGGATAACTGATGATGCCCAAGCTCGACGGTTCTGATTGCAGCTATCAAAGTAAACCATTTGTCATCAATAAGCTACCCTGCGTCGCGCCCCATAGTTCCTGTTGTGTCTGCGTTTCATTAAAGTACTTCTCATCAGTTGTACTGTCTCGTATGACCATATGAGGTTTAATAATGGCAGCACGTTTCGGTCTAACGCAACCTCTGTGCGGGACATCATTTCTGAAATGTTTGCATTGGGCGTTGGGTTTTAGCTTATCAAAAAGGTCTTGAAGATGCCTTGTGCTAGACTTTGATTTCAGCCTTCGGGGTGAGCGCGTTTGAAGGCGTCCACTAAGTATTACGCTTATCCGTCTAACTGAAGGTAGTTCAGCAGAGAACGGATTCGGTGAATGTAATTCTGTTCTATGCTGTCAAAAGAGACTGAGTTTCATTGTTCATAACCGAAAATTCTGACATTCCGAAGCCTCTGAATGAGCTGACGGATGGATAGTTGAGAATATTTTGAGCCGATTGGATGAATGAAATAGTAAACAACACCAATAATAACCATAATAGTAAAAATAACAACAAACAGTTAAATTGGTCTAAGTCGTTTGCCCACCGATCGGATAAACAAAGTTTGGTTGTAGACGATACAGTATTTGTAACGCGCACCTCGTTGGTGATTTGGAAGCTATCTGACATATTGAGCAGTATCGATCACGATGTTCTGATTCAGCATCCATTCTGGGATGGTGTGCATCAATTCGTGTGAATGTTTCCATACGGCTGGTTCTCGGATGGCCTGCATAGAAACGACCGACTACGCACTAAAAAACTTCCTGTAAACTTACCGCCAAGTTTAAAAGTATGGTCAAGTAGTCTACGGTGGAACTTACTTACCCGAAATAGAGATGTAATCTCAGTTTACCGTTCAGTTTGTTTCGGATCCAAGTCGTGCTTACGAAAACCATCTTTTTCTGGAACATAATCGCTGTGTTCTTTGTCCGTTGAATCGATAGACTAATGGACAGATGGCGTCAGATAAAGTTCGCTCTACCTATGATTCCACAATGATAGTATCGACGGTTACACTTTCTGATTGTCAGACCTGGATATCGCTTAAGCACGCTGGGGCGTCCGCCTGACAGGACCTGCCAGTTAATTTGTGCTTGAGCCTTAAGATGTACTTAAGGAGAATTGTCGTCAATCTATATAAATGGCTGGCAGTGTAGACCGGAAAATCGTCAGTGGTGGCTTGTGGTCGATCAGCGTGATGAAACGAAACACCTTCACTGCAAAGATAATCCACAGAGCCGTCTTTTCCTATTTGGTCATAGTTATCCTCGGCTGGAGTGGCTGATATTACAGCCTACCTAATGGTCCTCTCAGAGTCATCCGGGAATGGGTAGACGTCAATGCCGTAAGTAGAAGTTTGTGATCTAACCAGCATTTCTACCAGTGGATCAAAGTGGGACAATGGCAGATCCGATGTCAGCATCAATTCAACCTAACTGAAAGCATATTGATACTCAGGTGACCAATACTTTTGGTAAGTGGGTAACAGGGGTAACTTTCATCGTGTGAAGTACATACAAATATGCACTGCAGTGATTTGCCCTCTCGAGAACCCAGCGCTAGATAGAAATGTCGGATGGCGAAGCATCTAGTGAATTCCTCCTGTGTTTAATGGGTTTAGTCATCAACCGTCCTTGTCAACTGTAAACCCGAGATGTTGACGATCTTCAATAGAAGATTGCCGTTATATGCCTAAATACGGACCCGTACTGTTAACTTAGAGTACGAACCACAGCCAACCCTTGTGTCCGGCAGTCCAGATCGAGGTCTGTAGCGACGATATCATCAAGATACGCTGTGGCACGTGGGTATGCAGTCAGCATTGAGTCAGTAGCCTGCTGAAAGGTTGCAGATGCCGGCTTAACACTGAAGAGTAAATGGTTGTATCGGAATGGTCATGCGCCCATGTTGTTAGTGAAGAATTCTTTACGATCCACTACGATGGTAACCTGAAAATAAACTTCTGCTAAGTCCACTTTGCAAAACGTTTGTTTCCATTCAGCCTTGTTAGCGGAACCTATGTTAACAGTAACGGATACTGGCGCATTTGTAGGACGCCTTCCAGTCACGCGGAGGAATCAGCACTCAGCAGCGAAGTTCCACTGGCCTTTTTTTATCTGTGTAATGTATATCGCCCGTGCTGACCAACTGATTAGTTAAATCGTACCAACCTCCTGAGACCGGTCCAGTTAAAAAACAACTGGAGGTACATCGCTAAACAGCAGATGTTTCAGACAAAATGTGGATTTCGCACCTCGATATACAACAAGATTGTCTTTCGCATTTGTGCAACACAAAAGTGTTTGAAAACACTGTTGCGTACCAGATCCTTGGGTGACCAGCCGATTGTAAATGTACCGCCGATGGAATTGCGGCGCTTGAAAGTGTCTGCTGTTGTGTCCAGCTGCAGAAGTTACAGGCTGGCTCCTCTGTGAACTGTATCTTTCTATCTCATCTAATTCAAGAAGGTCCAGTTTACGGCAATCAGTGAGATGACAAGTGTCTTTCGCTTACCCACTGCCCAAGGTTACTGTGCAAACAAATTTCCTTAATAATTGTAGAGTACCACCGGAAAAATGTTCGTTCGTACATTTTATTTTTCTCATTTCGGATTCTCCCGTAGAATTCCAGGTGTGACGCAAAAGTGTTACTAACTTTGCGCAGTTTCTAGCTACAGTGGAACTTGGATACCACTGGAGTCAACCACTAGTTATTGACTTCTTGTGCCGACAGTGTCATTGCATGTAGTTGTGAATAACTTCGACTTATATAATCTTTTCCCCTGTTGACTACTGAAATGCCAGATAGTTAGTTTGTTCCGTTTCGTGATCTTCCATCTGTCCTCTTAGGACTCATTTGTGCATTTGTGTTTCTTGTAGTGACGTTGTCGGCAGCACTGATATTCCATGAAATGTCAGCAAGCTGTATGAGACTTTATTTGAACGGTCTAGACACTATTCTTGTGTTCCTTATCTGGACTGAACGAGGTAACGCGCCTATAGAACCAGGAAACTAGGCAGAAGGTGATTGTCCCATCACAACTGTATCCTGATTGATATTGACCAAGTTTTGACATTATGCTGTAGCTGTTGTGGTATTAGTTTGAAATACATGTCAGGAAATCTGTATCATGACTTAACTGGAATCGACAGATGAGGCCTGAGTTCTTAAACTAACCACAGGTCACGATGCATAGCTTGAAGCATTCACAGCCCCAAGTCATGGGGCCTGCGTTGAGTATAAAGCCATCAGTATAATATTTCAACGGTTTCTTGCATTGGTACCAACTGATAAACTTCACGGACTGCCAGCCAAACCTGATGGTTGGTATTTACGTGGTCTCATCAAACAGTGGTTCTAGAGGAGTTTCGGGTGGATTGAAACTGATACATTTCTGTTGCTCTGTCCTATCCAGTTTTCTTTGTAGCACCTTGTGTAATGAGACTGGACTGGGACGGTTTCCTGATTGGAGAAAGTTAATTCAATGAGGGCTCACGTACTATGACTGATCGGTGCCAGCCAGTCAAAAACGGCGATCAGCTATCACATCGAATCTGCTCAAACAAGTTGTCTGGATGCATATCTGATTTTAACAGTCGACTTGCTTAAGTCAAGGCCTTGGAACGTAACAGCGAACAGGCCAGTCAAAAAATTACGAGCCTGCAATCGTTAATGTAAATACTGTTGGTTCTGTATAAAAGGAGTGTTGTTTTTCGAACAAATCGAGACTGGTTAGTGCTGTTGACACCATTGTTATTCTGATTTTCTCGACACGATTGCCAGTTAATGGACACTGTAGTTTCCCTGAAACTATCCTGTTTAGTGTCGTTGTTTCAGAAGATGTCTTCGAATATTAAGTATAACAAGGATTCCATCGTTCAGGACTGACGTTTTTGACAGACGAACTCAACGCTTTCAAGATGTCCTACTGCTTCTACTGTCGCAGCTTCACGAACGCTGAGAGTTATTCCACCACCAAATGGTTGCATCATATCTGCTTAAGATGTAGTCCGGCTAGACTAGCGGTAGACAAGTCTTGGTAACATCTTTCAGTGGCAGGCCTTAATTGTAAGCGCAAAGTTTGTACACAGTTTTGAGTGGTAGGCGGAATCGCACAAATACATCATGTGGAACAGGATACTCATTGCTGTCAGGCACGACTGAACCGTTTGCTACCATCCGTTTAGTATATTTAGTGTGGTAATGAGTTGTTCTTGAATTTGGAGTTGTTTGCAGGCGATGCGACTCGTTTTTCACCGTACATCTGTATTTTTGCTAAAGCAAACGTTTCGCAAATATTATTCGAAGTTAATCGTGTTTACGACTATATCGGCACATTCCATAAACCTATCAATTACAATCAGTTTCACTACCATCTAGATTCATTTGTTTCAGTGAACCTACGTTCCTTTCAGTTTCGGCCATTTTGTAAGGAACCTGTACAGCTCCATAATTTTGGTTGTTCCCTGTTCATTTACTTGAACACCCTATCAATTCATATTTGATGTAGGACAGATTCATTATGGTTTACGTTTTCTTCGGTGCAGTATATACTTCATTTTTCACAACAGCCGGGATTCTTAGGATTGTTCAGTCTATCACGCTATCTTAGCTGATTCTCTGACGTATATAGACCACGCGTAACCTAATAATAAATCTGATATGCTCAGACAGATTCGTAGAAAGTGCGAAGATAGCACCGTGTGAGAAGGACATCACATGAGAACGTGATGGTACAACAAATGGTTGCTACCCATAACATTCAGGTTGTTGGTTCATTGTTATAGGTTGAAATATTCAATGGTAATTTTAACCGTACCTGACTCAAGCCGGGGGGGGGGTAGTTTCTGCTCTGTAGCAACTGCAAAGCGAGTTAGTCAACAAAATCGTAATGTAAGCATAGTTGTGTACGGCGTTATTGTATATTCAGTCAAACAAAGATAACATCAAGTTCAGCTACCAGTTACAATCGCTACAGGTACCTCAGAGAGAAACAGTATCACGTGTAATCCGACCGGTTACACCACCTCTTATTTGCATCGCTTTTAATCAGGAGACCGGCAAAAACTGTAACTAGTCGTGAGTGACATTTGAATTTCGTGATTCAAATTCAGATTTAGGAGTATCATGCGTGGTTACCTGTTCAGATGCAAGTCGGTGAGACCTAAACAAGAGTTGGATACAGTCACTCAAAACTAAGTTAACTAGGCTACGAGTCAATCACTACTACCTACAAGATCGATATAGCAGTCTGCGCTGTGCTAGTCACGTGATGAAAAATAAAATAAGTTAGTAAGAAGAGGACGATGTTCGAGGATGGATGAATTAATGACAAGGATCAGCGAGCAAGAAGACGAATGGTAAGCAACGAGTATATAATATGAAGCAAGAGATAAGGAGTACTGGACATATGAGAAAAGAGTAAACTGCAGTTCAGATGCATCAAACCTATGTTAAAAACTTGTATTCGATTGCACATGCACTACATCCTTTGGAAGAGCATATCAGTGATCTATGACGCGTCAAGGTAGATGAGATCTAGTCCTCACGTGATCAGACGGGGGTTTGTTTAACTTTAGAGAGTGTTCACGGAATGCCTGCAGCCGTGCAATCAGAAATCGACCGATGAGGTCAGGACCAATGAGGCTGGTTAGTATACGACAGGTGAGGATCATGTCTCCTCGTATTCGTCGATAAAACAACAAATATATGTCCAGCCTGTCAAATCTTTCTGAGTAAGACAGTTTGTTCAAATTGTGCACCAGGTGAGTGTTCACACACAATATCCACTCCGGTGCTAATTCATCACGCATTGGACACGGGAAGTTCAATTGGACACAATGTTTGTGCTGAAGAGGTGAAGAGTTTCACCACGATACTAGGCAGGCTAACGGGTTCATACCAGACATCGTCCTGTCACTGTTTTGAAATATGAGGCACGCGTCCGCCTCCCCACCTCACAGGGAAGACCCCGTCTTCAATGGACTTCCGGAAAACCAGATTAGGTGTGTTGCACAGAACCACCATAATCTCACAGAGTAGTTTTATCCCATGTGTAATGCGTAAGTGGGTTTGCACTGGACCGTCGACCACCAACAGTTTAGAATACTTTTTCTGGAGAGCATTCGAACTGTAGTCCTGGCAGGCATCAAACCAAAAGAACGTGGGGGGTATATTTCCAGTAATCTTTGGGAATATGACTAGTTGGCTCTAGCCTCCTCTGAAATCAACGGCACCAAACACAGGACAAAATCCGCTGATTTTGTGTTCGATTTGGTTTGTTAACAGCTACTAGGCTCGAGCGATCATGTCAAATTGTTTCTCGATGCTGTGTTACCAAGACTAGATGTGGCGATCAACCTCGTTCTCCTAAAATCTGGACCTCGGTGCTATGACAGTCCCAGCGATTTGTCAGCTGTGCCTGATCATAGAGGAGGACTCTACGAGACTGACTGGTAGAAGCTTTACAAACACATTGTGTCCAGATCTTTACGTTACATACCCCTGCCAACCGTTAAATGCATCATCCAAACACCCCCACGGATTGGTCAAGAAGGTAAAAAGATTACATGAAGAAGGATAATTGTTTGGAGGGCATATGTCTATGCTCCATAGGCTACTACTTTCAATGTTTGCATAGTAGCTAAAGATGTTTGCAAGCAGGTTATCAGAGCTGTTAGGTTAAGGTGTGAAAATGCCATAGCTGGGGCTGCTTTCGTAAACCCGAAGTGTTTCTTCGAGTGTGTAAAATGTCGTGGGAAGCAAAGTATCATGGTACCTTCGCTCGTGCATCAGGTTGGAAATCCTATCCACTTTGATTTCGATAAGGCATGGTTATTGCACGACCAATACTTCAGCACCTTTGTTCTGGAACCTCCCGCTTCCTCCAGGAAATCAGAAACGAAAATCGAGGAACGTCTCTTCTTACATGATGTGGAGGACTCTGAAGCTAAAACTTCTAGATTACTTAGGAAACTAAACACAGCAAATTTGCTGGACGTGATGGGCATATGTAGTGACTAACGATCGTGTTGCTTCTCTAAGGATCCCGGTCGCAACTGTGTTTTCTCGCTTGCCTGTTCTGTACGCATGGTTCTGCGTACGCCTACTATATACGGCTCACCAATGACGTCAACAAAATTTTTGTGTGTGATTCCATCACATCGGGCTGGAAAAATTATGTCTGGGTTATATTTTTGCAAAAACTGGAATAGTATAACAAATGGAGAGTTAGAACATCTTAAATTGGGATAACGTGGAGGAGAAAATGAATTCAAACGAATTATACAGAAAGCCAGTCTCCCGTCATTCATGGTAACATAGTTCACAGGAAGAGACCAGTGCATATTGTGGCACAAGGTTACTCCGAAATACTCTTGGTATAGATTCACTTTGACTGCGTAAGACCATGAGCTGTTCCACGATTCGATAACAGTGCGACCGAAACAATTTCACACACATTAGGATTAAGATCTTGTGCACGAAATGGCCATGACAGCAATCAAGCTTCATTCAGTGTTAAAAAATTTCCTTACTGTCTGTCAGAAGTATGACGCTGTACATTTTTTGAAAAAAATAACGTATACTATTTGGAGTTGTCGACGGCAGGAAACACGTGCTCATCGACCTCACCATTTGTTGTGTATTTGAAAGTGTACAGTACAATTTTTTAGTTCGTTCAAAATGGCACCTCACACAACGAAGTGCAGACAGGGTCGAGAGAGATCTGACTCGCTGCCAAACACCTCCTCAAAACGTGGGTACTACCCATTCGTGCGCAAAATTTAAACAGGGTCTTGTCGGTCCAAACCACTCTGTTTCAGTGTTACAGGGGGCGAACGATGTGCTTGTTTAACTCATAACATTCACTGTTATTTGTGCAATCCTTCTTGTGTGTACGCTTGGTATGCATTCCGATTTTGTGAATTCCTCTGACTGTGATTCGGATCGATTCTGTAAAAGTACTAAAATGAGGTGGTGATGATCATGTTGTGAATCGTTTCATTATAACTAACTACAGAACGGTCTGTTCACCCTTTCCTACAAGGATCCTTCTTCGTCCGCTTTCCTCTTAGTGTTTCATACCTCCATTTGAAAGATGACGAAGTGATCACCTCATCACCAAGATTCAGGATGTCATAGAAAACTTACAATCCAGTTTATTGATGTGTTCAATCGAACCATGTCCACACTTGTCGGTTTCCGATGCCGTTTGACACCATAGGTACACGTGGTCGTCCAGTGTGACGGTGATCTCCAATGTAGTTCACCTGAACGTTCAGAGGACACACGTTTATTGCGAGAGCACTGACAGACGTTAAAGATCACAAAGGACAATGAATCTTTATCAGTGACTGTTGTGACTTGATATACGGCCTGCGAGCGCGTAAACAGACAACAGGATAGCGGTTAGTGAAACGGAAGATAACGGAACGACGGTCAGCGGTGGTGGACAACTGACTATGGCGTATGCACTACTAATTCGTATCCTCCGGGCCAACCTAACCACCCAATGCTAACGAATGAACACAGAGAAAAGACAGGCCTGCAGACAGAGCCACTTTATGCCACTCAATCCGAAGACGACACAGTCACAAACTAGATCATATTTAAAGAGTTTATGACCAATCAGGAAACCTGGTCGGAATGTGGACCAGACAAAGATCCACACAGTACAGTGATGCCCTCAATTAAAGTACGTGCGTGTGGGCGGGGTGCCAGAAATTGGCACAAAGGTTGAAAACGCTCATGAAGGGCGAATTGGCACATGACCGTGACGACTATGAAGGTCGTTTCAAATAGTGGTGAGTTAGGCCATTCCAAAGGCAAGTAAAACGGTATTTTCGGGGAATTAGGTTCTTCCGCCACAGTGACAAACCACACGGAATTACAAAAAAAGATAACGACATGGGACGGCAAAAAACCACAGTTGAACTAATTGGCACACCAGCCATTTGAATGATGGAATTGCTTTTGTCGCATAGTGTAGTATGTTAGGCTAACAAAATTTCGTTTGGCTAAAATTCATTCAGCGCCAGCTGTGCGTACTTGTAGTCAACAGTGCGGCCCCAATCCGTGTGAAAGCCGGAAAGCTCCAGAATTAACCTGATGTACACTTGATGTACACTGTTGGGTAAGTAATGGACTTTAGCGCATAGAAATGCCTAACAATGGCGGGCCAGACAAGATTCTTGCCCTTAATTCGCTAACCATTAACATACATACTTTCGGTTCTCTGAATCGATTACCTGGTTAGACTTAGACGAACACCAGTGACTTTGTGATTTACCGATTTTCAAGCGAGCCTACACGTTTTTCATCTCGTTACCTACGTAAATTAGGAGGTTGTGGAGATATCTTATAAACAACTACAACCTAGCACTGGCTACTTATTACTAAAAGGCTACACGGTTGAAGACTGATGCACATACTTGGACTATGCACAATCATAAAAACGATAAAAAGTAGACAGAATGGGGAACTCATGTGCAATGTAAAATAATAGCTGGGTTGATAAAAGTATTGACAACAATACCTAGGTATACGCGGTTGATGTTTTGAGAATGTTGAAGGGACAGGATTCGCTGGATGCAGTGTGGAGCGGTGGAGTTGCCGTATAGTTCACATTGCAGCGTCCATTGCCCTAGTATGTCGTTGAAGCATGCATTTTCCGAGACGTAGCGTTTGGAGTTGCTTCACGTTACATGTCTGCGAGCATAGTGGTTTGCACATTTGACACCACAGGCTAATGAGTTAACACACATGGGGATCACTCAGTGAATGCACGCGTACCTGTGTACGTGACATGAGCGCTGCTTTGAAAATCTGTGTTGACAGAAAAGAGTTCGCTGTCAGTCGAGTGAGTGAAAATAAAAATCACCCAATGGAGACTGGTTGTGCAGCTTGAACTGGAATTGTCGGAACACGCGCTAGAATGTGAAGTGCGTCATCTTGGTCTAGGTGAACTAGGGAATTGGTAGTAAGATAGGTGTATACATAGTTTGCTGACTATATGTGGGACGAAAAGATGACTGAAATGAGTGAACCATCAGGTTTGGTGCACGGTAATGAACTGTTAGACCAATGCACTGACAAACTTACTATCTTCATGTGTTGTGGCCTAAGAAGACGAACGAGTCATAAATTTTTGATTCGAAAAATCGATACAGCCGTTATATGCTATAACAGCGCCTCGACAGCAAACACTCATTTGCACATAACAATAATCTCGCAGCGCTACAGTTGCCAATGCCACGACCATGCATAGCAACTGTCATTTCTTACTAGATTGCACACTAACGTCTCTTTTTGTTTCTTATCATAGTTACTACAATACTAAAACACGTGCCTCCCCTTGACTACTGACGAGTAGTATCGTGTGATTGTTCACCTTTGTAATACACTGTCAGTGCAACAATCACTATTCAGCATACGTTCACTTATTCTTTCATTTAACATCTGTAGGCTAAATGACGATTCCGCCTTCCATGCTTCTATCGGCAAACAAACACTAATAATAACCAATTGCCTCAGTCGAACTGGGCGAGTGAATATTTAGCGGGTCGTGCCGCTTTGAGGCCCATCAGGACGGTCC
>LUCH01003552.1:17734-33238 GCA_013368495.1 Paragonimus heterotremus
TGCAGCCGACTGGCATAAGGTGCCAGGTGTGCAGATGATGATGAGGTGTACATGAATGAAGTCCCTCACTAAGAGTTGGTCGCTGTATATTGGACTTGTCTCCCGCATTAAGACCCGGGCGACTCACGGGTTTCCTGACTGGAGACCTTAGGTGAGATGGCGGCTAATCGAGCCCAGAAGTGTGGAGGTTGTCGTTGTTTGACCGAGTTCTCTGGGGAGTGAGTGCACATAATGACACAAGGCAGCTAAAACCATAGGGAAACTTGGAACGCTGGGTTCTCTTCAATAACTTCAGCAGTGTAGAAGGAAGACAAACGTTGTGACATGTTAACATTTCGTCTACTCTCACCGGTCGCAACGTTAAACAGGCAAGTTATGTATAACAGACAGGGTATGGACACGCGTACAGCCACACCAAGTATTATGTCATCACCACCACAGTATGGGTTGCTTCAATCACCTTTGTGCATATAACGCCGGCTGGTGAGTTCTGATCAACATGGCTTCGGGTTCTGAAGTCGTAACAATAGTTTGAATGATCTAAGTGAGTTAACCTGGTGACCTGTTCTCAGGAGGTTTCTGGCAATCGATGATGCGAGGCTTCGAGTAACGGACTCACTGATTTCAGATTGTTGTGTCGTGAATTGTTTTGAACGGTTGTTTTAACCATCTTGCTGATGTTACCTTATCTTCACGTATAACTCGGTTGAACATACACGAAGCTGTTTTTGGCAATTAGGTCCCCTCCCCTGCTCTCCTTTTCTTCTTTCCTCTCTCTGTGCACGGTTTGCCTCTTTTCTTCGTGGTTGTATGGCAGTTAACCAACAGCGAGAACCACTGATGTATTGCTCTCTATGATGGTGATGATGTGCACTCATATTTAAAAAAGCATACCTGAAGAACACTGTTCTTTTCCCGCTGACCAGTTTGAATGCATTGGTTTGTGTGGTTCAAAGATCACGGCTACTATTGAATGAGTCTTGCACTAGATGAGTTGGTGTAGATAACATTCTCAATTTTCAGAAGGAGGCACGAAAATGCCCAATGGTAGGGACAACAACCCTCTATCTCCTTCTCACTTGTTGCCTGTCCTCTCAATGGGTTAAATTTACGCGGCCATACTATATGATAATTTCAGCTCCCAGAGTTCTTAATATGCCGTTCTCCCAGAAAGTAATGGTATCTGTCTCATTCAGACTACTGCTTACAACTTTGAATTAACATTTTGCTTCCAATCCACACTCATCTACTCGTAACGACCGTGAGCCTGGTCAGAAGGTGGTATGTTTCAGGCAGCCACCAACTATGTTTTGTACAGTTGCCGATCTAAAAACCAGACAGTGGTGATAACCAATTTTGTCGTGGTTTGAAATGACACCAAGTCCCGTCTTTTACAGTCCCGATTGGGATGGAACGGATGAGGATGTGACACAACACTCACGAATGGATTAATATAGTGATCAACCTTATGTTGAACGTGTAATCAAGTTGGGTTCGGTGAGGTATTATTGACCGACTCTTTCTTTTTGGGGAAGGAAATTCATTTCGAGTCCTGCAAAATGTCTTCTATATGATTCATGGGGAGTACTTTCCTTGATGAAGATACACAATGCAGAACCTTCACTACTTTATCAGGGTGTTTCTTAAACGAAAGCGCTGATTTTCGAAACGGTTCTTCTTGGGGACCCATAACAACGGAAGTGCGTGCCATACAGAACAAACGAAACAGTTGGTGAGCACACAGATGTCGTAATAAAGAAGACTGAACAACCCACTTGTGGTATTACCTTAGACAGAAACAGTTGACCCAACGGCCCGATTGTCTAGCTACTTTATCATCATCATTGACAGCAATACATCAGTGGTTCACAATGATGCTAAACAGCCACACAACCAAGAAGAAGAAACAAACCCTGTTTAGGATGAGAGAAGAAAAAAAGGGAAAGGGGAGGGGACCTAGTCACTAAAAATAGCTACGTCTACATTCAAACATACAACATCAAGGCGCCTACACCTTGCAAACAAACAACCGAGCTGTAAGTGAAAGTAAGGCGTCATCAGCAAGACAGCTTCCTCAAAGAGTTCACTGCCCCGCGTCATTAAGTGCACTCACTTCATAGATAACTCGGACAAACAACAACAACATTCACGCCACTGAGCTTGGTTAGGTGCCATCTCATCTAATGTTTCAAGCCATCGACTCTGTGAGTCGCGAGAGCTCCAGCCCGAGAGACGAACCCGATCTACAGTGCCCAACCCCTTCGTGAACGATTTCATTTGTCTACGGTAGGTCATCATCTGTCCACCTTGGGTCAGTCGGCAGCAGCGTTAACAAAGAGTGCTCGGTGTGGCAGACGACTAGCTGGCATCCTTAGTACGTGACCTAACCACCTAAGTCTGTGCAAGTGTAAGGATTGAACGAAATAACTCGTTCGACAATAAGTGTCAAACACCCATTTCCTAACCATCTCGTTGCTCACCTGCTGGTGCCACCCGATACGAGCAATTGAAAGCAGACATCGGTGGTCAGATACCTGAAGACGGTTCGCGTCTTCTACCTTGAGGGGCCATGTGTCGCTGCCGTAAAATAATACAACCCTCACTGTTGTTTGATGCTTGATGAGGAGTTTGTAAAACGGTGCAACTAAAAATTCACCTCGACTTGCTGAATGGAGTTCTTACTGGACTTCAAAGCACACATTAAATGCGTTTTGTGAGAAACAACAATATATCATCTGAAAAGCTAATTTAGTTGCATGATCAAGTTAGCAAGGATTTAAAAAACTTCGGATCAGGGATTATCACTGACTCGCCTGGATCAATTTATATTGGCTGAGTAACGGTTCCACTTGACTGTTCATATACTTCTCTCTGCTGTTGATTTTGTTCAGAGCTCGACTCAATTCTGAATGTAATCGCGTCAAGTGCGTCTTCAAATCCGCATATGTGGTATCGATCTCTTGTTGATGCCGACGCATCTCTTCCAGATGAGCACGCCAGTCTTTTGTATCGCCGCGAATGGTTATTCGGAGTTGGGGTAACACACGCTCAACTTCCAGCTGCCAGTCAGATGGATCAACCGTAGCTTCTAATACACCGGCTGTAGAAATTGTACCCGACTCCAGGACACTAACGAGTGTGGGCGTGTGACAAATGGACTTCTCATCTACATCTGGACTGAGTTTTGCCAGCCCATTTAATTGCGAGGGTCGCTGTGAGTGAGCACCACGATTACGCAGAGCTTCAATCAAAATAACAACAAACTCCGTGTTAAAAAAACAAGATGATAGGCTTGGTTTTTCGAAAACTTAAGAGACGCAGATTGGCTAATCAACTAGATACATAGGCGCACTAAATAATTAGAGTGACGAGCGAAGGGCCAGCGACGTAATTAGGCGGCCACACAGTACTTTGGTAGCGCCATCTTTTTTCCAACGAACGAAGTCTCATTTAAAAGCAGTAGATTGCGTATCATTCAAAAATATTTTGCACAGACTAAATTATTCATAGAAAGAAAAATAGCGTGTGACGTAATTACACCGTTAACTTACGCGTCAACTCCCATTTCTGTTAGAAGGGAGATTGAAGAACGGCGTGAATTGAGCTCATGCATACTCACTTAAAAACAACTGTTAACTCTGGCAATTTTTATGTCGTCATGCTGACCCATTTTGTCGTTTTAGTATCGTCGCTTTGAATTACCTAACAGACTGTAATCAAACTGGATTACGGCAATACATATAATATGTTTCACCATCTATTAACATGCAGTGTTAACGTACAGTGTTGAGATCAAAACTCATCATCATCATAGACAGCAATACATCAGTGGTTCACAATGATGCTAAACTGCCACACAACCATGAAGAAAAAGAAACAAACCCTGTTTAGGATGAGAGAAGAAAAAAGGGAAAGGGGAGGGGACCTAGTCACTAAAAATAGCTACGTCTACATTCAAACATACAACATCAAGGTGCCTATACCTTGCAAACAAACAACCGAGCTGTAAGTGAAAGTAAAGTGTCATCAACAAGACAGCCTCCTTACGGCTTTCATTGCAGACCATTCCAAAATATTGATCTCATGATGAAGTGGCCATGCGCAAACGCAAGTGTTGTCTTTCGGAGAAATTACGGTTTATTGTCAAGATAAAGAAATAAAGGACAGACGATTTTTCGATTTCTCAGTCTAAACAGGAGCTTTGATCGTTATCAAATATGACCAGCTCACTGACTCTAAAAGCTGAAAGTATTTCCAGCTCATTATCACAAACATTGATAGAACTACAGTTTACTCTTTCGAAGATCATGTTAGTAGTGTCCTTTTCTTATCAGACTAGTCCAGATTAATTTTTTTCTCATTAACTGAAGCAAACGAAATGTCATCAATAGATCCGGTAAACAGCAGTCCAGTTATCGTTTTTGTGTTGTCGCTTCAGCTGGATCCTAGTCATCACAGACACCAACACGTCAGTGGCTGATACCGATGCTCAACTGCCATACAGGGAGAGAAACATGTCTTAACTAGTAACGAAGAGGGATAAAAGAGGCGGCCTAAGATACCACAAATATATTCCTGTAATCGCGTACATTCAGCTTCAACGTGCTTGCATTCTACAAGCAAACAAGTGGGCCGTTTGTGAAAGTAAGATGTCAAAAGCAGAACAAATTCTTCGCGGCTTTCACTGTTTCATATCATTAATTGCACTTATTTCATAGACAACTCAGTCAAACGACGACAACATTTCGATCAATGAAGCCTACTAGTTACCATTATACATAAAGCTAACAGCTGCTGATTTCGTGAGTCGCGAGGACACCAGCCCGAAGGACCAAACTGACCAAGTAGTTTTTATTAGCCTCAGCTGCACCGACCCAGTGGAGACTACTGGACCGTTCCTTTTATTACTCCTCCAACTGTTCGGCCCAAGTTAAGAAAGAGAAAGACGTGAGCAACACAGTCTATCTGAAAGCTAGTCAAGACTAGACCAAGGGGCTTTGAATATATATAGAAAAACAATTACCGTACATGGCAGTTAATCCATAGCGAATTAGATGGGACGGTCATATGTAGCACCCGTGACATTAAGAAGAACCAAGTTCCAAGGGCATCAGCAAGCAGACGAGAGAAAAAAACAGTTTATCTGAAACATACAGATGCTCAGCTGCATTGTTACAGTCTGATTCGCTGAGTGGAAGAACACAGATTATTCCATCCGAAACTGGATCTATCCATATTGATCGATTCGTCCTGACTGCTTCATACAAAAAATGCGCCTCTTGGCAGAGGTGTCTGACTTAGCGTCGCTTTCAACTCAGAATCATCTACTGTACCACTGAACGGTTATCACAATGTTCTCCGTTTTCGATAAGTTTGACTAGGCCGCTCGTCATCTTCTTTGTTTCACCTGCACGAAATCTTACGGTCTTCTCAAGTAGTGGCGGAGCCTTTTGGCAATCGTCCAACACCGTTTGTTGGGGTGTTAAAATCTTCCCAATTTCCCAAGTTGATCAGTTGTTCTGATATTAACATAGCAGGGACAAAACATGAAAAAGAAGTAATACTCACACGATACCGTGCCACATGATAATGAGCACATGTGCGGATCACATCTAAAGCCGTTCGGTGAAGGTAGAATGCTAAATGAACGACGACGCATACGCAGTCGTCAAGACATCCGATACTTGCTCGCTTAAAAATGGGCTATATAAATTGGTCACATACATTTTTCAAAATCTATCAAATCCTTCCGTTGATGTGTCATTTTAGAAAAGGGTTCGTCAAAAGTGGAATGTTTATCAACAATAAATGTTCACGCATTTGCAATAAGTGGTCTTTTCAGACTCGAGTATCCAGGTCATATCAACAGGTTACAAATTTACATTTTATTCTATTCAATGTCACGACCGTAAACTCTTGAGGAGCTATGCAGCATCTGCTTGGTGAACATGGAGTCAAAGTAAATCGAAAAATTAAGACAATAGAGTGTAAGAACAACTGTACAAAGTCAATTTTTTCACATGGAACCGGTTACTATATCTAAAGAAGATAAAAACCACTCATAAAAAGTGGACAATACAACAAAAGGAGAAAACTACATGCATGATGATGACAAACCAGTATCGTATTGAAGTCAATGGTACAAATATATACTGAATTCAATGGGGAAATCTTGAGGGGGTCGCAGTCAGACGAAAACATCCAACGAAAACTAGAATAATGGGGGTCAAACTGAAAGTACTGGTCAACGAATGACAAAGATGTAATAGAATGTGAGGAAATTACGAGATAGAAAAACAAAGTCGTTTAGAATTCACTATGGCAACGAAGAGCATATGGTTAGCTTTTTTGTATACAAAGGAAAAAGTTCATTCCATGACTTGTCACGTCCTTCACAATTTTCAAACTGTAGTATGAGACTGAATGATACATTATTTTGAGAAACGCGCTTGTGTCGACTTTGTGTGTACTTTAGTAAAGACTCTGTACATGGTTCTGGTAGTCGAATCGGTCAGTCATTTAAGATGTGTTCAGTGATGCATGTTCTTTGTTATACTGACGTTCTTAGTCTACGTCGTCTGAAAAGAGTCCGCTAAATTGTTGCTCAACGATATCACCATTATCGATTTAACAGCATGCACATGAGTAACTTGATGTGGGCTACAGGTGGCCCTGATAACAGTCCATGAAATAGCAAAATAATAAGTACAAATGAGTACAGAGGCAAGAAAGAAAAGAAGAAAATAATCACAGGAAAACGACTCAATTTCACGAAACAGTAGAATCAGCAAGTGTGTGGATACAGGCTAACCACCGATCGTAATACACAGTCATGCCAGAGTGTTTTCAACCAGTGACGTGGGTAGTCACAAACTCCACAACTAAGTAGATGGCACCTACAAACCTCACTCAGCAGACCGATCAAGGTTTTCATAGCTTGCATGCTACATTTTGGCGACTCTGCCAGGATGAAAAAAATAAGTACCGGGATTAAATTGGTGTCATTTTAATAAAAGGAGTGCCGTGGTAAAAAAAAGAGATTTCGGGAGAAAAAAATGAGTATTAGGAACCGGAGAAAAGTGTCGAGATAAAAACAAGATTAAAAACAGAGGTTCCAGGCGAATCGGCGGAGGACCCGCAGGCACTCGATGTTCCCTGGCAGCATGAGCACCAGCCGGCTTGTAGAGGGTTTGGAGCACTGGGGACAGTGCTCAACGAGGAAGGGAATTGTGCAACGTGCGGTCGAAACCAGCAAGCGCGCAAAGGTTGAATTTGAATCATGTAACGGAGCGTGCTGCTGTGCTGTCGGCGCCGCCTTATTTATCGTTTGTGTAAGTCGTGTGCATGGCTTACTGGGCCTTTGGCTCATGCTTGTTTTCTTGTTGTTTCCTTTTACAGAACTCGTTGGAATCCCTACTTCGGAAGAACGCTATCTCCCGGTGTCTCCACATTGCCCCAGATTTGGTTCGTAGTTGTAACGGACAATCAGCGTGTAAACAGCCGGCTTGCATGTTACACTGACGAACTACAGAGTCGCTCATACACAGTCAGCACTTTTGATACAGACTGACTATTGGAGACAACGATGTTCAAATGACGAAACTCAGTGTGCATCTTCCACAAGACTGAGCCAAATGTCTAATCCATAGTACAAAACTGAGCACAAACACGTACTGTAAATTATGCTTTCATTCAACACACGGATCTCTTTGCGACGCCACAAGTGACGGGGATTCGCAAGTGCACTAGATAATTCCTGCTATCCTCGTGAACATCCGGTTAGCAATAATTCAAGCTGATGTGACGACACTTCCGAGCAGGTAAAACGGTCTACAATATCCAGCGGCCCGCCAGCAGTCACAAAAACGGGGTCAATGCCAATTGAATTTTGTTGGAAGCGCATACCATATCGACCAGCCATATCATGTAACTCATCCACGGTGATCTGCATGTTCTCCGTAGTATACATATATATATATATATTCTATTGTGTCATATATATATATATATGTATATGTAAATATATACATATATGTATAAATATAAATGGTTGGCGACATCCCTTTCGGATAATCCTGTCACAGTGACTGAAACCAAGCAACGTCTGCGCATAAACATCATCACAATGGCTTGTAATACATCATCTGCAATTCAACTCACACGCCACATATAGGATGTGAACCCGAAGGAGTAAGACCAGGTGTGTGAGTGAGGCTTTAGTGTCCAGCCGGCCAATGGTGATATCTGCCTTTTGTCTAGCTGCTCACTTTTAGCCAGTCTGATATGGGTGAACCTGCGAGGACCGGAATATTGATCAACATAGCCCACCAGATCAAAACAGCACACGAACTTGTTTACCACGTCAAGGTGGCAGAATAGGCCCAGTCGTTGTATATACAAGCATACATCCACACATTTATTTTTTATTCTACAATTTCGTGTACCATTATAAGGACCAACAACAGCCCCAACTATTTTACCCACAGACACGGTTCGAAGCTGAAGACGAGCGGCTTGGACTGGCATGCTCCGTGGGCGTTCAGTGTTCATGCATTTCTCGACATACGAAACAATCGACTACATTCATGAGCCAGCTGATTCTTCAAGGAAAACTATGCTGTTGAGTAATTAAAACAGCTAGTTTGACAGTCACATTACTCATGTCGATCAGGTAGAGTAACGGTGGCTTGAGAACCATTATGCAAAGTCATTAAGTCTACATGATGAACAAATATTAGTTGCAGTCATAATAAGTTTGTCGCAAAAAGCTCTACACTAATTATAAGCAAATATGCGGTCGGTGTAAACGAATGATTGATAATTCAGCGTAACGCTTGAACAATTCTCATAGTACCCTGAAGGTAACATGTGTATTTGGAGCGAACAATCGTTAATCTTTTCTAAACGTACTCATAATTCGTCCAAAAGATGGCTTTACTTTAAGAATTGTCTACAGGAAATTCATTTGTTTCAATTGTAAATTGAATTCCAGCAGCTCCAAACAAGTAAACCATAGAAAAAAGCTAATGAACGTGCCATTTGTAAGGGTAAGGTCAACGCGTACACAAGGCGGCCTCGAGATAGACGTTAAACTAAAGTGGCCAGTCTACATACACTAATATGCATGCATACACTTCATGTATAGAGAAACATAGAAATCAATAAGAACCGATTAAGCGAATAGCTAATACGATTAAACTCTGCATTTGCTCGGACTAAAAAAAGTTGTTCATTCTGAAAAGAGATTGGTTTACCTTAGCCAAAATTACGGTGCAGTTAACAATTCACATGTAGCTGTAAAAAAGGTTTCATGGGTAGAACATGAATGTTCACGGTTTAATGTGGAGGAAAATTTTCCTAAACGGTTACAGAAGTTAGTGTGTCTAGAGATGGTCAAGTCAAATTAGCAATAAGATTTATGCACCTAAAGAGGCGAAAATTTTGCCTCATATCTTCATCCCATTGGAAGCAACTAACCTAGTGCGCCTGAGTCATTACTAATACAACACGTGAAAACGTTGGGGAACGTTCTCAGTGGGTATTACTTACTGAGGAAATCGGCCGATTGAATTCTATGATGAAGTCAGGAAACAAGGCGTTGGGTATGTTTTTAAGGAACAGAAAACTGGATGTGTGCAAATGATTGTTTGTAGCGGAACCTGATGCAAGATGTATAAATGTAATTAATGAGATCCGAATAAAGAGACGAGTTGTGTCATAGGGACTTTTTCTGAAAAATGCTCGTCTGTTGTGAAATGATGAGAGGTAAAGCAAATTTTTCCCTTAAGAAATTTGACCAAGGATGTCAGAAGTATTTGTGCATAATTCATCTCTTGAGCACATTTCGCTGAATCCCATCAGGTACATACTGCAGTCCGTGAGTTTATGTAGCAAAGTTCAATGGGCATTGTGAAGCTAAACAACAAAATCAACAACCACACAAACACTCACATGCATTCATACACATCAGTTACCATGGCAATCTGGTAATGACCAACAGATCAATTGAATAAGCTAACCAGACTCTACATTTCCAACCGGTGGATTTCCGAGACGCTAAGCCTTAGCAGAACGCAGACGATGTTATCAGTCAGGTTCACTCCTGCCGTTGATGATGTGTTGGTAGTTACCGATGCCAAGGAGATGGCAACGAGTAGGCTCGATTCAATGAACAAGCAGAACTCCAAAATCATCTTCACCATTGAGGACGAACAGAATGAAACCTTGGCGTTTTTGGATATTCTTGTGAAGCGCCAGTACAACGGTTGCATACTGCGGAACCACACTTGGACTAGGCAGTACCTGAACTTTCACAGATTTTTGCCGGTCCAGTACACGCGGGATCTGGCAAGAACTTTGGTCTATCACGCAAGTTGAATCTGTTCTAGGGAAACATCGGCCAAATAGATGTCAGTATTGAAAATCACTCTCAAAGAAAATGGCTATCCAACGACATTTTTAGAGAAATTCAGCAGAAAAGCCGGCCACCGCTATGTGTTCTATAGCTCCCAAACTAAACGTCTCCGTTTGCCATACAAAGGTGATGACATTGTCACTGTTGAAAACCCGTCTTACGGCGGCTATAGGACGCCCGTTCTGTGCAGCCCAATTGGTCATGCTGTTCACCACCACCCGAATCCCACCACCTCTGAAAACAGTGTTACCGTTTAACGCCAAATCTTACATCATCTATGAATTATCGTGTGTGCCTGACCACTTATATAGGCAGGACAGAGCGGCGGTTACATAATCGGGTCAACGATCATTACTCACGAGCGAAAGTGGTTGAGCGTTCACATAGGATGATTCGGTCGTGCCTAACATGAGGTCAATGGCGCAGTGGTCAACACGGTTGCCTCATGAACAGCGTGTCCGTGGTGCAAGTCCCGGCAGTGGCAAGGATATGCGCTACTGTTAAGCTCTAATGCGAGCAAAACTCAAGTCTAGTGCTTCTTATCGAAAGGGGCCGACTGGGAAGTCTATGTGAATGCGACAGCTGCGGCCAACTGTATGATTTTCAATCCATTTGAGAAAATATTCCAGTCTGGGTCCACAGAACGATCATGGATGCCACAATGCCGGACTCAAGTCAAAATGTGGCAAGTCACAAGGTACTGGTCGATCGCTCGACACATGTTGACATGTCGACCCCGAATGAACCAAGAGAAGGCCTTCCAGACATTTCACGTAACAGCTGAGAAGTATGTGATCCTCTAGGTGTAACTGACTTTGCCGTCAAGTAATTAATGAAGTATTCTTCCAGCAACGCTTATACTTCCCTGTTAATGCGTTGTCTAATTTCAGCAGCATTGTCTGCTGAATTCTCTTAACGGAATTTAGTTGTCATGCCTCCGTACTGTATAGTCAGCTTTCGTTTGGTTGTAAGATTGTCAGGTTTTCCTTGGTTCCTAGTTCACAAAGGGCAACAGTATGTTTTGCAACCAGGATTGTGTTCTGTTTGGAGGGCGTAACTCTGTAATGGTGCTCGAGATCGGCTAGCCTAGCTTCAAACCAACTGCGCGTGTCTTCTGATACCGGACTGAGTTGTGACAGTTAGTCAAACAGAATCCTCAACTGGACTTGAGACTCGATGCTACTGTTCTTTTTTGGGCGTATACAAAATTTGAAACTACAAGGTAGGGCTTCCAGCTGAATGCAGTTGAGTTGGATTGACGCCAAGTTGGTCACACAC
This sequence comes from Paragonimus heterotremus, assembly GCA_013368495.1. Classification (NCBI taxonomy): domain Eukaryota; kingdom Metazoa; phylum Platyhelminthes; class Trematoda; order Plagiorchiida; family Troglotrematidae; genus Paragonimus; species Paragonimus heterotremus. The sequence goes on from LUCH01003552.1 coordinate 29,427, forward strand.
CTAGCCGGATTTTCTGGAAATATTGAATTTCTCAGATTGCATCTCAGTGACCTCTTCATGTTGTTGAGTAGGAGTCTCGTTTGCTGTGTCTCTTTACTAAGAAAGTTGATGAACTTAATACTATCGTTAAGGCTTGGCGTCTCGGAAATCCACCGGTTGGAAATGTAGAGTCTGGTTAGCTTATTCAATTGATCTGTTGGTCATTACCAGATTGCCATGGTAACTGATGGGTATGGGTGTGTGTGTGCGTGTGTGTCTGTTGATTTTGTTGTTCAGCTTCACAGTATCCATTGAAGTTTGCTACATAAACCCACAGACTGCAGTATGTACCTGATGGGATGCAGCGAAATGTACTCTAATGAGAAGGTAATGCTGTGACGGAAAGCTGTTTAATAAAGCAAAATCCTTATTGTCAAATGCACCAGTTACCACGCTAAACGCGCGCTCGCATTTATGGGTCGGAATCCCAGCCACAACAACCCCCGTTTCAGCTCGCACGTCGTGTGCACTTCTGCTCGGTTTATGTGTGTGATAGACGCCTTCAATCGGGGGGGGGGCTTCCGCCTGTCACTCCTACTCTCTTTGTCCGATCTCATTGAGCGATGGCTCATCCGATCGCTGGCGTTGTCCGCACTCTATCCACTGCAAGCTCTGACCGTATTCCACAACCGTGTCGAGATATTCCTACGAGCGTTGGAATGGTCGAGCCCATTTTGCCTGCGATGTCTCGCCCACTGGTCCAATCCAGTTGAGCAATGATTCATCCGGTCGCCCACGCTATCCCCAATCTACTCGCTGTGGGCTTCCGGGCGTATCTCCCCTGCGTTGAGGTATTCCGCCAAGTGTTGAAATACTCGCACCTCCAGCTTGATAACTCAACACAATACAACCAACAAATCGACAAAGCCGCTGAACAACCGGTATCCTCTTTCGCCATTCATAATCCTATCAAGTTATCATCCACGATGTTTGTGGATTGTTGAGATGATCGCAACCGACCGATTGAAATCACCTTTGAGTTCTCAGAAGCAGTTGTCCATGAACCTGACCCTGTTCTGAATACAGTTACCTTTTCAAACGCACTGGCTGAATATATACTTTTGTAGTTGTTTGGTGTATCAAAGAGCTCATGTTATTGTAAACTCGGTGATGATGGGTCTGTCCAAATGACCTTAAGCATACTTTGTATTCTAACCCCCCCCCCTTGTAAACACTTCTGACAAGAATTAACTGCTCTAAATTCGTAAGGCAGAGAAGCATTTGAAAGTAAAATGGAAATTGAAGAAACTGAAAAAGATCGGAAAATGACGGTGACTGAATAAAAAGCATTGAAAAAAACGATTCATTTCGAATTTTCCAAGCCGTCTGTGTAGCGGAAATTTAAACAGAAAAAGTTTACCCGAAATTTTAGACTCATTTAGCCGAAGGGTTAACGTAACCGGCCGCTGTAGTTAAAATATTCGCATCTAAATCTGGTTACTGCGGAGTGTAGTAGACATATTCAAGATGACATCAAATTTCCAAGATAATGACTGGACAGTTAGAGTGCTTTTTTGAGGACATGTGTTTTGCACACGTCTTCATTTAGTGGACACAAGTGCTGCAAACAGAGAAGGTTCTGCTGCGTGTAAGGTGGATGGTGAAACACTACATAAACGCTCCTATGAAATGAACAATACAACATACAAACCGGCTGAGCTTAGTCTTTTTTCGCCACATGAACAAGTGACGGGAGTTGACCCGAGGAAGCATCAGCGTTCATCAACAAAACTGCACCAGCTCGACCCTCCCCGTCAGGATAGGAGTACCGTTAGGCCTGTTACAACTAAACACCGTCCCGAGTGTCCAAAGCTGAGTGGGCTGATTGAGACCAATCGAACTGCTGTTTAAGTGCTCAACATATTCATCAAGTTACCACAACGAGCTGGTGTAAACGACCGTTCCCCGTTCCATAAATATTCTAACTAAATCCTGATCCACGATCGGTACAAACACGAATCAGGAAAACCCGCATTCAAATAATATCTGACAAAAATATAGTTTCTGCCTTCTTAACTAGATTTATCAAGTAATCCTGACAAACTATACACATTCCTCATAGGCCTGCGTTTCAATTCATGACGGGCGATACCGTATTCGGCATCAGAGAAGATCGGCTGATGAGTTTAAAAACTCCACCAAACTAACATGGAATCAATTGTGCCGTATCCACAGCGTTTTCTGGAACAGACCTAATCACGACGTATTCATATAGCTGTTAGGTTGCCCTTCCAGTTTTCGTTCGGCCCCACCGCTGAGGTGAACTGGATAACTGAATAGCCAACGCTGTTTGATAAACACTTCTTACAGTTCGATCAGTTTATAGTTGATCGTCTCACATTTGCCAACAGATGATCAGCAAAAAAACGGTTAAACCAAATGGATACAAACAACAGCACATTCTCAGGCTGGGCGAGACATCCGTTAGAGGGGGTGGTGTCACCGGTAGGTGATGGCAGCAGTGTCAACTTACAGAAACAGTAAGGTTGTACACAGCAGTATTTATGAGACGTTTTGTCGCTTTATGCTGAAATGAGGAATTTGACATGTAGTGCTTGAACCATTGATGTACTACTGTGGATAACGTCAATGATGATTACAAAGACCCGGGTGGATAGTCTGTTTCATAATACTTGGCGGATGATTGCAGAATGCCTTCTTGTTAACAGCCGAATGAACGCTTACCGGAGGATGCGAGTATGATGGTCACCTTTACGATCAAGGTCATGAGACCACACGGAAAGCCTTGAGAATGAAGCCACTCGATGTTGCACTGTTTCTGGCTGGTTAATTCCTCACTATTTTGTTGCACCCTGATTAGTTTACCCCAAACACACCCAGTTTCGTATGGTTGTAACTGCATCTTCCACCTATCCTGGTCCGTTCACAACCGAAATTGATTGTTTCGGACACAGTCATCGTAGAAGTATACAGGAAACCCCCCCAAACACCACTTTATGACAACAAGATGGCAAACAAAAAAGACCCTTCAGCTGTACATTGACCTTAGTCGTGGTAATAAATCAGATAACACATGAACAACTGTTCATCCACTAAGGTGTACCGTGTCTCAGATCTCGGTGCGGTCTCTACTTCAACATAACCATGATACTCGGTTGCATCATCACCAGACTGTGAGAAAAGACCGCCGATCCATAGCACTGTTTAAGAGTGAGTTTAAATAAATGGCAGTGACCGGGGCTGTAAATGCACGTTTCTGCAGTGGTACACATCGGACTCCATGTTCAAACAGATGCTTGCTAGAGTAACCAGCTAGCGTGGTTATCGACCAAATGCTTTGGCAACAGAATTAGAATTCAAAAAACGTAACGAGGAAGAGCAGTGGATCGTCAGGATACCCTCTGATATCCATCATCACTATCGTCAAGTTGTCATTGGCACGAGGCACTAATGATCGCCACTGATAGGTAACTGTGATCGGATGAAAGGAACAAACCCGTTGGAATATAAAAATGGGATGTGGCTCACTCCCCGATATAAGCCGACTACTCATCAGTAGTATAGCCACATGTATCAACATAAACAATCAACAATTCCAAATTGAACATCACTCATAATTGATCGCAGCTGTCGCATTCCCATAGACTTTTCAGTCGGCCCCTTTCGAACAACAGAAGCACTAGACTCGAGTTTCGCTCTCATTAGAGCTCGTCAGTAGTGCATATCATCGCCACTGCCGGGACTTGAACCACGGACACGCTGTTCATGAGCAGGAAACCGTGTTAACCTTTGCTCCATTTACCTCACGTTAG